>APFE030052092.1:479-18264 GCA_000404065.3 Pinus taeda | reverse complement strand
CCCCCGCAACTGTCTCTTTCAGTTTTTCAGTTTCCGTAATTGTAGCACAATTTACTATTTTTAGCAGTTTTTTCGGGAACTGAACTTCTGGAACTGTTTTGAGTCCCTAAACGACGTTTTTTGGGAAATATCGGGGCAACATGGGTCCATGGACCGATGTTTCCCTTCCCAAAGTGGTATTTCTTGGATAGATCTTTCTAACGAGCTATCATACGCGTCAATAGGAGATCATATGCCAAAGTTACGACCCCGGGAAATTGATGTACCAATTTGCCCAAAACGGGGCCCACAATTTGGCGTTTCATCTTCTAGGGTTAGGTTTCGGGAGGTGAAGGGTTTTCCATTGTTTCTGAACAATAAATAGGCCTTCGAGCCTCATTGTAACACAGTTCAGAATAGTTCAGAGGCATGCAGCGACCACATCTCTTCTCAGAGATAAGCTACCACCGCCCTACTGGTTTATTTCCATTTCTGGTTGTAAGCATATTTCAATATTTTCCATTAATGAAATGAAGTATTATTTCCACTACATCTTTGTGTATATGGTTATCTCTGTATTTTGTTGCATTCCTGTTTAAATCCAGATCATTTTAGCCCAAAAACTAGCAAAAACTAGGGTCACTAACTTCAATTGTGAATATCTCTCAAACTAGGAGACCTCTCGGGGCATACCACATATCAACAAAAACATATTTTCGAGGAGAATCTAATGACATAGATATTTGAACCAAACTCAACAATCTGACCTACCAAAAACCCTCAACAAAGTCAGGGCACATCCTCAGTCCATGGAACCCAAACCCTAGGACTTGGGGGTTTTTAACCATCCAACAGTATAAGTGCTATCTTGATGTAATCCGAAATTTTTTACTAAGAAGTGTTAATTAACCATTTTACATCAATGAATGGTGTTTTTGGTCAAATTCAAACCCAGTCAACCCCATGGGTTGACATCAATGGCAATACCATCCAACAGTTGCCATATTCTTAAAGACATGCCTTGGCTTCAATGTTCAACACAAAAGAGTAACACAAAGGTAATTTCAGATTAGAAAGTGGATATGCCTTGTGGTTATTCAGTTTCCAAATGTATCAAGGTTCTTCTATCGAAGGGGGAAGATAAAAGTGAGCCATTTAAAGACTAGTAATAGTACTAATCTAGAAAAGACACACGAGCATGACATATAGATGAACCATTGACCAACTAGAGAAATACTTCAATTAGAAGCAACGATTGTTAAAACACATAAAACACACCTTCAATAAGATAAGTACAAAAGCCACCGAAATAGTTCAATTTCCTTAGTACATATGAAAACACCATACATCACAAACATTCAAAGAATAGTCTTACAATATTTATGACATACACATGAAAGTGTGTTGGATTAGTGAGCTTCTAAATTAAGTGTAAGTTCCAAGATACATCAAGACAATGACCACCATTAGCCCTAGTAGTGGGGTGTTAGAGAAATCAATTGCTCCTCCAAAAGAACTATCTTCCTCTCTAATGCTTGGTGGGAGGAACCAAGGTGAAAACCCTTTACATGAGAAATGAGATTGCATATATAACAAATGGGTGATCATTCACCTCCCTTGTGACTTTTGGACTACCCTCATGATTGTTTGACTTCTTTGTGACCTTCCGACTTCCTACATGACTTTTCACATAACATGGATGAATCTTGGACTTCCACTTTACATTACATTTTCCAATATATAATTTACATATTCCAAAAAATGATGTGGCACATGATGACTCATGACATTGATGACATGAACTATATGATGACATGGTAGTGTCAAGCCACTCTTTGTTGTTGCTTTCTTTGTGTCTAATTGATCTTCTTCTTCCCGTTTATGGAAACTTGATATCCAACTATTCGCAACTAATGTCCCTTTGTCTTCTCTCGATTGATCAACTTGTTCTTACAACTTTGAAGGTGTCTTATAGCAATGTTTCATTCTTTATCCTTTCATCATCATCTTATCATAACATGATAGAATAACTGCAACTGAAATCCACACATGGCAAGATGACATCACTCCAATAAAACCCCTAGTCTAACATGATGCATAACAATCCATTAACTGATCTGGTACCAGGTGATAGGCTGAGAATCAGGCTCAGGGATTGCACAGTTGCACAACTCAAGATGTTAGGGTCAAGGACTGAGCCTTGATACTATGTAGTGAGCAGCTTAGGCAGGCCATGTTGATATGTGTTTTTCGTTGATGTCAAACTAAGAAGCACTAGGGGCTACCCTAATATTTGTTGGTAAATTTGGAATGGAATTTCATGGTTTCCTATATCCTAATCAATCTAGTTATATTATCCTCGAAAATATCTTTCCGATGATATGTGGTACCCCACACAATTCTTTACAATTTGAAATATATTTGCATTTTAAGTTGAAGACCCAATTTTGTGGGCTAAAACCCCAGAGGGTAGAGACATGACACCTTATTCACCAACAATTGTCAATATATGACAGGGATTCTCTTCACAATCTCATTGTGTATAAGTTAAATAACTTCAAGAACCAAAGGCAATAAACCAATCACTAACTTCATAACCTTGGCAGGACCATATGCACTAAGCCAATCATTGCTTTATAAATTTTAATGGAATTGAAAATTTTTCTAGGAAAATATTAATAAGGGTTAGTAATTAATTAAATTAAGGGTAATTATGAAAGCATCATCTTAGGAAGAATTTTAAATAAATCTTATCTCATCAAAAGTATCCCTCCTACCTTAACAAATACTATCTCTTCCCATAAGGCTCATGACCTCCCTTCCTTAGCACATGAGACATAAACAAAATTAATATTTAATATGTTAATTCCTATTCCCTCTCTAATATCTAACAACCACCTATAAAGCCCCTTCCTAAAACTTAACAATCATCCTAGTAACCTATAAAAAGAAGCTTTGTCTTGCCTATTGACTAGGGAAGAAAAACGAATGACTTTTTGAAAATTATCTATCTGAACTTTTCAGTCAACCTATAGGAGTATTAACATAGGTATCTCAAGGGATAGGAACCGATAACTTTTATTTGCTTAGAGATTCAATTTATTGCAGGGTATGTTTGTTGTGAGCAAGGAAGTATTAAAGGACTCCTCAAGGCATATTGCAGATGGTCTTTAAGGGTTTCAGACTTGTAACAAGATATTTTGTTTAAGGCATGATCACAGTCAGTTTTGGAGCGAACTTACAACCAAGACTAGAGACTCAGATTGGTAGTTTGACTTGAAAATTTGTCTCAAAATTGTTGTATTTGTTGACGGTCAAGTAAAATTAAGTCATTTTGAGAATGTTGTAAGCAACCATGATGCAAGCCTAATTACACTTTTTTACAACAACAAAGACTTTCCTGCAAAAAGGAGCGAAGGAAGGATAACAAGCTAGTTTATTGTCTTCAACAAATGGACTACAAGGAAGACTAAACCTAAAGGCCTCGACACTTAGGAAATTGCATTATTTCAGGACAACAAGGATATCCAAAGGTTTTTTCAGGTGTCGATCTTCCACATGACCTCATTGAACTACATGTGAACTTTTGCAAGAAAAAAATAGTGGCACTAGTCTCCAATTTCGGTAAGTTGTGTTATATACAATTTGTGTTTAAGTTGTATTTGAAACAAGACTCAGTTCATGTATTGCATTAGGACAATTGTTTTGTGCCTTGTATTTGAAATTGAAGGTCTATACATATTTAAATTCCTTTCATTGTGTACTTAATGGCTGTTGTTATATTAAATTGAGGACTGCACAATAATGTGTAGTTGGCTAGTGTTGAGTTAAGTTGCAGTTGAATTAGTAATGTATGTTGTGTTTAGTTTGATAGCTATTGTAAGTTCTATCCTAAGTGTGTCTCGATTGCCTTGTCATCGTTGTGTCTAAGGCTTATAAATACAGTCCTCATTAGTGTCTAGTCCTGCTTAGAACCTAGGTTAGTGTCATGATCTGTTTTGCTTAAGAATTAGTTGAATAAGAAGAGTGTAGGCTACTGCAACAAGTCAAGAACAAAAGGGACATACTCAAAACACAAGCACAACTTAGGTACATATTGTAATCATTAAATTTTTTACTTTCACTATTATGTAATTCCATGTGTATTGCAGACAAAGGTAAGTTGAAGGGTATTTTGTTTTTGTTTGGGACATGGTCTCATTTGGGAAACTTTGCATGCAGGTAGAAGACATACAAGAAGTTGAAGTATCAAATCATCATCTCTTGAAGGCAACATTGCAACAATGACATTTCTTGAAGACAAAGTAGTTATACTCGTCACATCATCAACATTTGTTCCATGTATTAAGAAGCATTGTCAAAGGTCAAGAGTCAAATCACTATGATTGGGCCATTATCTCTGGTACGAGAGGCCATACTTGTAAAAGAGTCAAATTTCCTAAGAGTTGTAGAAGGCATTGTTGGGGAAAGTCAATTTTATTATCAAAGTCTACCAGGATAAAAGGTATAGTTCTAGTGTCATTTATCATGTATTGAAAATCCTTATAATGTGGATCATTGTCCTTGGTACAGGAGTCCACATATTTTTTTATTTTTTCTTTTTAGGGTGGTAGGGTGGTGCTAGGAAGGTGAATGAAGTCACCTACATGTTGGGCCTATAAACACTTTAGGGTGGTTGGGTGGTGCTAGGGTGAGTTGTGGCTCACTTGGTGTTGGGGCATCCATTGAGCTGACTATTGATAAAACCAATATGTTGGGGCATCCTTCCAGTGGGAGCTGGAGAAGAATGATTTTCTATATTATTAATAAGTTGTAGATTTATTTTCGGTTTGGGCTAAAGATTAAAGAACTTATTAGAAAAATGTTCAGTGGTTTTTGACCCAGAGGGGGTTTTCCACCTAAAAATATTATTCCTATTGTCTCTATTTTTGCATTGTTGTTTACTGCGATTACTGAACAATAATAATAATAACTGAAGAATAACTAATGCTCCAATTTTTTTTAATAAAGTGCTAGTTGCTAAGAAATATTGATTCACCCCCCTCTCATTATTTCCAACAATTGGTATGAGAGCTTGGTTCCTTAAGTAGCAGTTTAACGATTGGAAGGTGATCATGGAGTACACCAAGAATAGAGTTCCTCTATTTAATGGAGATAAATATGCACTTTGGAGCGGAAGGATGCAGGTTCATTTACTTGCACAAGGATATGAAGTTTTGGAAATAGTCGAGCAAGGCTACAAAGCAACAATAGATGAACAAGGTAAGAAAAATATTGAAAATGATGCCAAAGCAAAGGACCTTATTATAAGCAGGCTTACTCAAACTATCTATGTTAAAGTATTGGGTTGTAAAACAACTAAGGAATTATGGGACAAACTTCAAAATATATATGTAGGAGACTCGGAAGTCAAGGAAGCAAAACTTCAAATTTACAGAGCTCAATTTGAATAGCTGAGGATGAAAAAGATGAGAACATTGCAACCTACTTTCAACATGTAGATGAAATAACAAATGCATTGGAAGGAGTAGGGGAACCGGTTGAAAGAAATGTCATCGTCGAAAGGTCCTCATAACTCTTCCATCAAGATTTAATCCTAGGGTCTTTGTTTTAGAAGATAGACCGGATTTAAGTAGCTTAAGTATAGAAAAACTACACGGGATACTTACAACATACGAAATGAGGATTGAAGAAGAAAATGGTTCATCTAATATAGAAAGAACATTGTCAGCATCCAAGAAGATCTGGAAGGGCAAGCAGTTATCCAAACCAGGATTTGGTCTATGAAAAGAAGAAGAAGAATAAGAAGAAGAAGAAGAAGAATTTTTAGACAAAGAACTTATTTATCTTACAAGGAAGATGAAGAGAGGAACATGTAAGTATAAAGGAAAAATTCCTTTAATATGTTTCAATTGTGGTGAGATTGAGCATTTTACAGCGAACTTCCCTCATAAGAATGAAGGATTTACAAAAGGAAAGAAGGGTCAAAGAAATTTCAACCAAAAAGGCAATAAGAAAGGATTCAAGAAAAAATTCTCCAAAGAAGATAACTCTTCATCTGAAGATTAAATTGACAATGATGAAGAAAGTAAATAAGTAGTGTTGTTTATGGCTAAGCACAACAAGAAGGAAGCACCTAACGAAGAAGAAGACGAAGTGGAGGAAATGACTGAAATTGAATTTCAAAACGATGTTGTCAGAATCATAAAGGGACTCAACCAAGAAAGGAAAATTGTTAATTCTCTGGAAACTGAATTGAAGGAAGTAAAAGAACATGCCAAGAATCTCAACAAAAGGAATGAAGAAGAAACCATTAATCTCATAGTATAGTTAGAAGAAGCCAAAAGAATCGAAGAATCACTCAAGAATGAGTTAAAAGAAAGCAAGGAATCAAGAGAAGAATTACAAGTTGAAAGAGTATCTCTTCGAAAGGAAGTTAAAAGGGGAAATGTTTTGCAAAATTTGACTATCAGTTCTAAGACTTTGGATGAGCTCATCAACAACCAAAGGTCATATAGTGACAAGACTGGTCTAGGCTACAAAGAAATCTTTGAAAAGGGTTCAAACTCCTTCATGACCGAAAGGGAAAATGCATAAAAAACCTTTGCTGAAATTGTTAAAAGATCTACCAAGCAAGAATGTTTCTAATATAGGTGGCTCTAAAAAGGTTCATTTTTCAAAGTGTCCAGATCTCATTGATATTGGCTTCAAGTTGTAGTGCTCAATGTTACGATTCTAGTGGCACATAAAACACTCAAATCCTAATTCATATGACCAACTTATTGCAATTTAAAGTTTGACAAGACAGGGAAAAAGGGGCCCATAGTGTGGCACATGGTATCTCGGTCATCGGGTGGGACCACAACATACATGGCAGCCCACCAACTTGTTGAATCCTCTAAAATCATTGCTACAACATGGGGGAAAACCACCTGGTCCAGACCTTGGTTGGCAACTCCTTTTCCGTTTGGTATAGTGACTTTGACCAGGGATAATGGGACCAGTTTCCAAAAAAGAGATTTTGGTAGTGTTGATGGGGTGATATATGATGTGACGGGGGAATGATTTAACTAAGTGTAATCTAATATAAATTATTAATCACATGCATATATCCTAGTTTTAAACACTATCTAACTACAACTATACCAGAGAATAAAAGCAAGATATGTGATCTAAAATAATGTCCTATAGCAATTGGTAATAAAGATCATTCAATTGCAATAAGAAATGAAATCGTTTAACAATAATTGTTTTGGATAAATAGTTAGCCAAAACGATTATGAGAGATATATCACATATAGAATCGTTCACGTATTCAACAGGAAATTAAAGACATCACCATACAAAAGTGCAATAATGCTAACCGAAATTCAAACTTTCATACATAAAGCAATTGAAGAAAAGTAATTGCCTGGTACATAAATAAAACAAAATCACAAGATAAAAGTACCATTTTTAATAAGTTCTGCTCATGTGTTTCAACAATATCAATCTAATTCCAACCAATCCAACATCATCTAAGAGTGCAATTTCAGTAGAACATGCCAGATATAAAATAAAATAGATCATGTTCCATTCATTCTACCAAAACCTCCTCAAAGGTACAAAAGTGCATGTTTTGAAGAATGTTTCTGATAAAATTTCTAGATCCCTCTCTAAATGCATGAGATGGGTTTAAATACTAAAACTATAGGTCCTAAAATAGATTATTACAAAAATAAATAAGGAGGTTTAAACGACCTTCCTCAGATTATGCGAAATGAAACTAAAATAGAAATAAAAAAAGGTGAATAACTCCTTTTCATTTGATCCTTAAGATCACAGATATTCATCATTGGTTTGAGCTGTGTCGGTTGGTCGATTGCAAATTTCAATTGCCCAGTAAATACGACATCTGCGAGTGTTGGCATCATTTTCTGTGTGGAAATGGTTAGGCAACGTAGGGTCATCCACTGGCTATATGGCTTGACTAAGAATTGCCAGTATGCTTCCTAGTTCAGCTTGCTTGTTTGTCTGATCACCTCCTCCCTTTCCTTTGTTGCTTGTCTCCATCGCTGCTTTAGTTGACTGGTGTTTGGAAGAAATCATGGTATATATTTAGCAACCAAGTTGGCGCCATGAATATTTTTGTTAATGGCTTCAATGATGTTGTTTGCTACTATTATCGTGACCGCTGTTGCCATTTCTTCTTGCTTGAGCCGAGAATCCTAGTCTGCAAATAGAATTTATTTATGTAACTCCTCCTGTTTTGGAAAATTAGCCTTTCTCCCATATTCAGATTCTTTCAGGTGATAATGCTAGAAACCCTTTTATGGATTTCATCATACTCAAGCCTCATGTCGATGACTTGGCTTTTTAGCTTATCACTGATCTTGTAGTAAGGATTTACTTGAGATATTTCTTGGCATAGAAGTTCCTTTTGTTGCTTTAGTTGGGTGTTAAGGCTGAGTGCTTCTTTTACGAATTGATCGATTTGCAGACTGTCTTTACACTTCTCTATCATAGCTTGAATCTGCACATCCTTCTCTGCTAGGTTGACTTGATGTTGTATTTGCATATGTTCAAAATCCTGTTGTAGTTTGGAAATTTGTAACTCTGCTTGTTGGTTAGATTTTTCTTGCTCTAATTGTTGTTCCAACAGTAGGATCTTTTGTTCTTTTTCTCTTAGCAACATTTAAACCTCTATTTATTTATCAATAGTTGTCGTAGCATAGGCTCCTGCAAATTGTGACAGTCTCGTAAGGTTCTCAGATGGGTCCATGGGAGAATCTCTCCAGACAATATCCATTGGTTCATTGTCAGGAGTGGTAACAACTGCACATCCAACTTTCTTTTCTTCCTCTGTCTTTTGATGACAACTTCATGGGTTGGGCTATAAAAAACATCTAAGGGAGGAATTTCCTCAACTCTTTAAACAATTTCAGAAGTGGGGGTGGAAGGAATGAGCTCTATATCTTGAGTACTTCAATTTTCTCCACTGTAACCTATTGAGTCGATTTGTGCTGCGGAATCTGTACTTCAGATGTTTGTTCTTCCGTATGGAGCTTTTTATTAAAATGATCCCATTCTTTTTCTAAATCAACAATTGGAGATTTTTCCGACTGGGTGGAGGTAGAGTGAATTTTAGCTTGTTTCTTTGCCGAGGTTTGCTCGGATGCTTTTTCTGTAGTTCTGGTTGTGTCTCTCTCAGACTCTTTGTTTTTACTACCCCCATTCTGGGACTGTTGCTCTGAGTGCTATGACTCATGGGTAGACTTCTCCTAGGACTTTGCTCCAGAATTATCTTTAGAATTTTCTCTGGAGCTTTCCTCTAAGCTTACACTGGGAGTTGGCTCCCTTATTGGTTCAATTTGTAGCAGGTCCAATGGGAACTGTAATAATCTCCTTTCTCTATATTCGTGGAAGGCCTTAAGATAATTTAGGGCAAAAAAATAGTGAAGCCATATGCTTTACTTCTGAAAATGTCTCTTTCTGTAGGAAGAGGTCATCGAATGCATCTTCCTCATGGGTGAATATTTTCACTTTCACCATAGTAGTGAAGTCTTTGGCGATGCCATTTGGGTCATACTGTCTTCCTGGAAATGTAGCCAATTTCAGAGATTTCATAATCTTTGATTCCCTGCATGCATGTCCAAAATCGTACAGTGCAAACACACCACATTGCAACAGAAACGTAGGCCAAATGGCCTTTTTCTATTCCTTCAATCCTTTGCTCAACCCACCTTCTCCTACTGTTTGGTAGGCTATCTCCTTAGCCATTAACTTATCAGGGACATAGTATGGGAGGACATGTGGTGAAGCAATGCTGTCGAATACTCTGATATATGTAAATGTCTCCTTCCCAAAACATCTGGCTATAGGTAAGATATCTACTTCGGCTTCTCAAGAAAATCTAGGGGCATTCTTGTTGTAGACTTGTTTATGAATAGGTAACATAACCCCTTGACAAATTCTGTAAAATTGGGGGTGAAACTGAGACTCCCACATATTCTTATGATATATATGAATGGGTAGCGGGTCTTTCACAGTCCACTTCCATCCCATGATAGGAAATTTGGAACCAAAACATATAGCGTCCATTATATAGGCACTCATGAAAGATGGAGGGTAAACCCTATAAGAGATACTCCTCTTTCTCCTATACTCTATTATGGATTTTGCCAAATTATCAGACAAAATTTGGGGCCAATTCATTATTGTTGTGTTTACGGCTGCATCTATTAATGACAAACATTATGGGGAAAATTTGGTACTATTGGGTTTGCCGAACATTCTACATAGCATGGCTGCTACAAAACTATGAGGAGGAGCTGTAAATGTTTTAGAATACATACCCAATTTATCCTTTTTGATCTTGCCTTCATTTTGCGTCCAGGTTCAAGTAATGTCTGATGGGTCTTCATTCTCCTTAGCAAATTTCTTGAGGAATTGTTTGTTGTAGGACGCCTGTGGCTCTGGAAGATTGTACATAAGTCATAGGTTGTGTGGTGAAAAGGATCCCATAACCTCCTGCCTGTTATTCTTAAATTCCCTGTCTAAGACATCCACCTGATCAATTATCCACTTGAACATATATGTATATGGAATTATCTTTGGTCTCACGGCTATGCAGTGCAAAAATGAGCACGCCGTCTCAAAGATGAAGGCGTCTGAGGAAGCATGACCATCAGTTGTGGCCTTTGTTACTAGAGGTCTTGATTTCTCTTCTTCTAATAAATCATACATGGTTTCCCACGTAGAGGTTCCTCCATCTCTGCTGCATGTAGTATCAGAGAATAAGGGAGTCATTTCCGATTTCTTAGACGCGGCTACCTTGCCCCTCTTTGCCATTGCTCCCAATGACTCTTTCTGTGGATTTTTATTGAAAATGGAGCAAAATAGAAGCTATCGGATATACAGAGATAAGAATGAACCTAAGAAATGAATAATTCAGATAACTTTGAAAAGGTGACAAGAAAGGAGTTTTTATTTGAATGCGGGTGAGAAGATAACGTATCACGTTGATCTATCTATCAAACATAAATGCTATTAACCCTTATTAAATGCCCACTAATGGTTCCTTATCCCCAACGTTATTGCTCATTAATGCTCTGCATCCTAAGTCGGGGAAGAAATTTTTAGGGTGGTGAACCTTTAAACTGCAAAAATGTTGATATTGCGATTGTGATGAAATATCACAAATTGCATTATCACATTGTGATTATTGCGCTTTATTTAACGTTTCTTTAGTTTCCGCGGGATGAAAAATGCGGGCCACTGATTATCGGTTTCAAATGATAGCTTATTTTTTAGGATTTTCTATGTAAATCCGTTTTTCCTTAAGTAGCGGTGTTACGCAGTAATTTGTCACCGTTGGTCACCGTCCTTGTTACCCCCGATGTCACACATTGGAGGACACATTTACGGACCTGTGACCAGTGACACAACTTGAAAACACTTGCATTGGAGTCTCCTAAGTATGAACTTCAATATCCCTGAAGGCACCTTTTGAAGATCAACCCTAAAAAATGCCCTTTTTTCATTAGCGCGGGCCCACAGTGTCTAACCCGCGCCAATGGCTCAGTTCCTCCAAAGAGGGCGCGCCCATGGGCGCGTTGTCACAGAACAAAGCCCGTGCCACACAAAATTAGTCATGATTTTTGGCCAACGCGCACTGAAGTGTTTTTTCCTCCATTACTCATGTAGTTCTCTGGGGAAAAATCCCATGGATATGATCGAGTGTCATCTTTTTCATCCATGAAAACTCAGTCCAAAGGCTATTCTGAGACAATACCAAATCTTCAGCAGGTGTCTGGATACGATGAATACTTTCTCCTCTTCCATCTATAAGTAACTGTCATCCTGCATTGAACCGGCTAGTTTTGGAGTGCTAGTGTCAGAGTGTTGAAGTTTTGAGCTAAAAGTAAGCTGAGATTATGTTAGATTGATAGTAAGAGCTGAGAGAGAAGTTATGCTGCTGGAATGTTGAGAGAGGAAGTGACTTTGCAAGGCATGCCTAACTGCTGACCCAGTTGGAGGATATTTGCAGCGTCAAGCCTTTATTGGTTGTAATTCTTCTCTTCTTTTATTGAATAATGAACGACTATTATTATGGTTCCACTCACGTATTCTTCTGATAATATTTGAGTTATATCCTGCTTGACTGATATATAATTGTATGATATTGGATTTTACGCTTGTTTTGGATTGTTCTTTGTTTGTGCAGGTGTCCATGCGTGGAACGCAAGGATAGTGACCGGCCAAAGCCAGAGGACAGGAGCGATGTTTCTTCCACGACAAATAGCGTTGGATTCCGGGTAGGTCTTTCCGACCAACCTTTAAATTATGCAATTAGGAACTTGCATGCAGCATGTATGATTGTTGCTAGACCCCTATCGGGCTAGTGGGATCGCCTCTGTCCGCAGAGGGGATTTACCGACCTCAACAATTTGGCGACTCCACTGGGGAGTTAGTTGTTGTTTGTGTTTGTATTGTCTGATTTGTAAGTCATGGTCGGAGTCTGAAATGCAGCCAGGTAGCCTTCGAAACACTTCTGCTATGCAGAAGTGAAGTAGATCAACGCCACTTCAGTCGATCTCCGGGTTGATTTACAAACTGGAAAATCTCAATCTTGCTTCGCATGTTGTTTTTCTCTCATTTATTTGTCTGAATAATTCTCTTGGTTAGAGTTCTTGCTGTCTTTTTTACTTGCTGGCTCTGTCTAGAAACTAGAAGCCAAGCCTGAGACCACCCTTTCTGTCTTTTTGCCTGGCAAACTCCGCCAGCGCGCTTTTTCTTTGCACAGTCGCGCTGGTTGGCGCGTGTTGCTCTCAGACAACTCGCACCAATCTCTGTTTAGCGCGAGTTGCAGACATACAGTCGCGCCGCACTGCTTAAGTTTTTTAATAAACTTGTTTGCCAGTCTCTTAAGCTTGGGTTTGTGTCTCTCTGCTCTTTTTATGCCTCCTGAAAGTCTGTTGGGTTGATATTTGGCTGGTGATTTTTTTTCACCCTTCATTTGTTTGCCCTTGTCCACCGATTTTACATCTTGGCCTTTGTGGTTTTTTGTGTTATCGATCCCTCTGTTGGATTGATGATTTACAGATCCGGTCTTTTTGTTGATTGATTTCCATATTCTTCCAGTGGTTATATGAGTTTTACATTTCATACTGCAAAGTATCTCGCTTACAGCTTGCTTGTTTTACCTGATTTCATTGTGGCTTAGCTTACATAGTTACTTGAAAATCTTGGTTTTTCTTTGCTTTGTTGGGTTCATGTTTATGTTTCAGATCTGGTTTTAGATTTTTTGAATGAATTATCTGATTGCGAATCTCTCTTGAAACCCCTTGAGTGCATTATCATATTATTTTTCAAAAGAAAAGAAAAAGATTTTTGCTTTTCATCAGTTAGCATGATATGTTAGTTTTTGCTTTTTAAAAGAAGAAAAAAGAGAAAAGATTTTTCCTTTCCTGTTGATTAGCTGCATTAGAATTTTTGACATCGTTTTGTTTGTATGAACCTCTTAACTCTTCTGTAGCTAGATTTCATCCAAACGAAACGAATACAATTCTTGCATGTAGTGGCATTTAGGACATTTCGAGAGATTACATTCGCTAAGACCAAAAAATGAGACTTAATTGAAGATGAACAATAAAATTAATTCAATAAACCTAACAACGCATTGGAACTTAACGCTCACATTCTAGAGGTCTAGGCTAGAGACGTGTTCCGGCGTCGTTAAGCCTGGTAGTTTATCGTTGAGTGGTTGGGTGATTCCTCCACGGTGACGCGATAGGTGCCAGTACGGACTGTGCTCCCACGTACCGTCGAGTATAAATTGGGAGACCCCTATAGGCTTACAACCTTTGATCCATAGGAAGCTGAGTCTGCTGCCCTACAAACCGTAATGCACTGAACACAGCATTCGGGAAGATTGACTGCAGTACGGGAAGTCCTTGGTAATCATCTGATCGCTAAGGTGTATAAGCAGTTTTACGGATTGTTTGGCACACCCTTTTACCTAGATTTCCAGAGTAGTTAGCTTTTGATCCTTTTCAGACTGTCTAACAGAAAAGGTGTAAGTGAGCAGCTTGTCACTTCGTGCTCATTAAACAATCGAAGGAGACTAGAGTCATCCTTTCGTCCTTTTCTCGACTCTTTAAAGATGAAAAGGTCAAGTCAAGTGTCATAATAATTTATCTGGCCACGATCACATTACCTAGTTAGATCTTGTGTGCGCTAGCTTGAGTAGGATTTCGTCTTAATATGGCAACCTTTCCAGGATTCATCAACCTAAGTTCCCCGCCTGATGGGAAAGCTGGTCATACCCCTTCTCCTGGAAATGCTGGTGCTCTTTATATGGCAACATTAACCCTTCCAGGGTTAACTGTCGGGTTACCAGTTTGGCTATTTTCAAACTCTGTGGTCCTTACTGTGTCGGCTGATACTCCATCAGTCCCTCCACCTGCTCAACATCCTGTTGAACCGAAGGTGGACCCCACCCCTTCGACACCTACTTCAATGTCTCCTTCTTCTGCTTCACTTGGTGAAAGTCTCGTTTCGAGTACCCAGGTGGCTAACAAGAAGAAGAAGAAGACAAAGAAGAAGAAGTCAAACAAGGGAACGGTTACAAACACAATAACAACTACACGCACAACTGTTGTTCCACCACGGACAACGGAAGATGGACTCCTTCCCACTCCTCCGCAAAAGGTTAAGTTTCCTTGCAGATTATACAAGGAAAACCATCTTCTTCATGATTGTCCTGGTATTCCCAGGATCTTAAGAATATGGTCTCGCGATCCAGCCCGTCCCTCATCGTCCACTGAAGCTCACGGCAATGCTACCTCCGTAGTTGGTCACGGCAAAGGAAAAGGGAAGATTAGATTCCCCTGCAAACTTTGTGAAGGCGATCATCTCCTTCACCTTTGTCCACTCATGGATAAAGCCTCCACTATCGTGGAAAGTCTTGCGGTTCCCTCGCGCCAACTCCCCGCTGGATATCAGCGTCTTTCTGCAGATGCAGATCGTCCTCCCGCTAACAACAAGATTGGTTTAACCTCCTCTCTTGTCCAGCCTCCTCTTCCTGAACTTGGCTCTGCCCAACCTGTTCCAGACCAACCATTGGTCACAGAGAGTGTCGACTCGGGTTCACCACCCCTCGACCACCCTGTTCTGGAAGAGCGTCATGATCATGTTCTTCTCGTCTCCTCAGATTCTCCTAAGTCCGAAAACGACCGTCTTACCCTCGTTGATTCCGAGGGTCCTTCGTCGATTCCTTTAGCAATGGGGGGCAATCATACGATTCCCCCACCAAGTAGTTCAGTCGTTTCTTTCGACTGGAGTCACTTGACTACTTTCCGCCTTCCATCCCATGTGCCTTTCCAGATTACAGTACATGCCTCTGACACGGCAGTACCTGGCACTGTATTGGATGAAGGTGCGTCGATCAGTCTTATGTCGTACACTACTTGGCAAGCTTTAGGTTCTCCACAGCTCAGGCCGATTACACAGAATCTGTTGGCCTTCGACGGAGCAGCCTGCCCATCTCTAGGAGTCCTCCCCAAGTGCCCTATTACTTTGGGAGGTAAAATCGTCTATATAGACGTGTTGGTCACCCAACGGGCTTTAGGCTTTAGTCTTCTCCTTGGTCGCGACTATGTTTATGCTATGGGGGCCATCGTTTCTTCCCTTTTTCGTATGGTTTGCTTTCCACACAACGGAAGAATCGTGACTATCGATCAATTGTCCTTCGTTAGTCCCCCAATGCCTTCTGCGCAGTTGTCGTCCCCTCCTAGTTTTTATCCACCAGTTGTCTCTGCCCCCCCGCAGGTCAACTACGTGGCTACCTATCCCATGCCTGTATCCAGCGCCGCCGCCGTCGTGCATAGTGTCCTGGGGGCATTGGGTCCCGACTTCCAAGATGTTGACCTTCCACCGGATGAGACACTCTTGGAAGCTACGACTTCTTGTTCATTATGATGAAGTTGGTTGCGAGGATAGTTTTGATCTTGTGGCAACCTCGTTAAAAAATGAAACATGATTGGTCGGAGCATAGTTCATTTTCCTGTGTCAAGCTCCTTAAAAAATGAACTTAGGAGTGGTTGGAGAATAGTTTTCCCTCTGTCAAGCTCCCTAAAAAATGAAACAAGGTGTCTCGAGGATAGTTTTAATCTTGTAGCAACCTCGTTAAAAAATGAAACATGATTGGTCGAGGATGGTTTTTTCCTGTATCAACCTCGTTAAAAAATGAAACAGGCTCCCATGAGGATAGTTTATTCCTGTCTCAACCTCGTTAAAAAAAGAAATAAGGTGTCTCGAGGATAGTTTTAATCTTGTAGCAACCTCGTTAAAAAATGAAACATGATTGGGCAGAGCATAGTTCGTTTCCTATGTCAAGCTCCTTAAAAAATGAAACTAGGATTGGTCGGAGCATAGTTCGTTTCCTATGTCAAGCTCCTTAAAAAATGAAACTAGGATTGACCTGAGCATAGTTCCTGATCTTGTGTCAAGCTCGTTAAAAAATGAAACAAGGGTTATGAGGATAGTTCTTTTACTGTGTCAGCCTCATTAAAAACTGAAACAACCCCCTTTCCAAATCGAGTCTTTGGTTAAGATCTCGTAAAATCCAAGTCGAGTCTTTCCAAGATCTCGACAGTGAACCTTCATTCCATCCACTTTGTTGAATGCAATGAAGCTTGAGGGGCATGTACCTTGTTTTGCGTCATTATGCTGGGGGCATGCGAACTTATAACAAGCATGGTTTTTCGGTTCAAGCTTGTGTAAAAATGAACCCATACCCTTGTCACCTTTAAGCTCTTTTCTGACTCGTAAAATATGAAAAGATTGCCGAGTATTTTTTCCTTTCTGACTCGCTAAAGAGAATAGAAAAGGTTACTTTATGGTCCGCTTTCATCTCTTTTCCTGACCTTTTAAAATGGAAAAGATCGCCGAGTTGTCCCTCTTGGCTCATTAAACGGTTACTAAGGGGCGGTCGTTTTAAGTTCTTTTATCGACCGTTAAAATATAAAAAGATTACCGGGTTTTTGTCGTTTCCAACTCGTTAGTGGTTACGAAACGACATGATTTTGATCCCTTTTCTACTTTTTCAGGTCAAAATCACTACTCATGAAAAGTACTCCTCGGTCGTTTTGATCAGGCGGTTCTTTCGGGTATCATTTTACACTTTTTCGGACCCGAGAGACACAACTCTACGAAAAAGGACCTCTGGAGTTTTCTTTTCCGTGTCTTTTTCAACTCTCTAAACATGAAAAGACTCTGAGTTTAACTATGTCGAAACCGTTAAAACCTGACGACATTGGACTCGTCATTATGACGAACTTGAGCTTCTCCTCCTAGGGCTCGTTAAACCTTTTACTAGGTTGGATTCGACCGAAGGTCGAACTTACACCACAAGCATATGCTATCCCATCAAGCTTGTTAAAAATAATTGGGGTACTCGCCAGAAATGGCGGGGGAAAAAGAAAATTTTGGAACCGTAATTATAGTCGTGTCGGTAGTATGTCGCTCTTGAACATGGCACTTTTCTGCTTTCGTGTCAGGGTGGGGATACCTCACTTTGTTTTCACTTACCTCCGTGGGTTCGGGTGATCCTATTTGACCTCTCATTTGCTCATTACCATGTCATCATGACCTCTGATCCATTGACGTCAAATATTGCCAACTCCAATGTCGTGTCGCCGATATGTTCAAGAGAAGTTGACCTCTGAAAGAAACCACCTCTGTCTGATAGTTCATAAATCTTACTTCACAACATTGTCTCTTCCCGTCTCGTGTCGATGATGTGGGAAACATTATGGCCCACCTT
>APFE030052082.1:5747-32731 GCA_000404065.3 Pinus taeda | reverse complement strand
AAAGTTATGACGATTTTCCCCAGGTCACCTGTTTGGAATGTAATTCAGGAGTCTGCACAAAGACCAACTTCCTCAGATCATATCTCCGCAAATATCGCGTGAAAAGCTCTGACATTCGGACCCAAGGTTCAACGCGATTTCTTCTCAAATGAGTTTTTTTTGCGACTTCTGAAATGTCACAGAAAAAACGTTATAGCGAAAATGCCACAATGACCTTTTTGGAGCAGCGAAACCCTAGAATCCAAAGCTCTCATACCAAATGTTATGAAACCAGCTCAAGAAAAGATAGAAAAGATAGATCAATGCCTTAGAATTCAACCTCTTTGAAGGGGCAACCTCTTTTAAATTACATAAATGAACAATTCTTGGATGATTCAAATGACAAAACCTCCTTTCTATATATAGGAGTCTAAGGAGTCACAATATAACCCAGCCGACCTAACAATAATAATATAAAGCCACAAAAATAACAATAGAGGGATTCTATGGGGCACAGTAATAACAATATGGGGGCAATAGGGGCTCAACAATATCAATAAGGGGTATAACTACAATAGTAATGGGGTAATCACTAGTATTATAGGGACCCAACACTCTTTCCCTAAGTCCTTGAACCACACAGTAGGCAAACCTCCCTTGACTCCCAAAACTGCGCAGTTGACTTTTCCAATATCCATTCCCTCAGCTTGTCCCACTGCCTCTTAAAATTGTGCAATCTTGTCCTTCAGACCTGCCTGAGCTGTGCAGTCTTAGAGATCAATATTTTCCCCTAGCTACTGGAAATGCACACTGCGCAGTCACTGAGTCTCACTTCCTAGCCTATCACTTGTTTTGGGCTTAATTGGTGGATCAGAATGCATCATCTTAGACTGGGGGTTTTCGGATTGATGTCGTCTCGTCATGAGTGAATTGTAGGAATATGTACCCTATCATGTCATGACAAGATGATGGAGAAGGAGAAGGAGGAGGGAAGCATGCTTAAAGGCTCTCTTGTATTTGAACTTACAAGTTGATTAATGAAGAGAAAGTAAAGGGACACTAGTTTGTGACCATTATTCAAAAGTGGAGATCATTGAAGATTTCGTATTACCAAGCCATGCGAAGGTGAAGAGAAAGCATCTTCAAGAAGACATCCATCACTTAGGAGAAACACTGACTTGACATTGTCGTGTCATCAAGCATTCCATGTCAGCAGTGTCATGTCATGTCATGTCATGAGTGGTCATATGCCACATCACTATGGTGGATCATGTATATTGTATTCAAAATGTATTGTAAAGTGGATTCCTAAAGGACACACATGGAATTTAAAGAGTCATGTAGGTTGAAAATTCATAGGAAGTCAAATAGCCATGAGGGTAGTCAAAGAGTCACCCATGGTTATATATACTCCCTCAGTGTATGGGCAAAGGAATTTTCACCTTGGCTCCTCCCGCAAGGCATTAGAGAGATAAGCTAGTTATTTGAGGAGAAAGGAGTGGCTCCAATGCTCCACTATTCGAGCTAGTGATGTACATTGTAAACATGTGTCGTGGAACTTTTACTTAATAACATAAGACTTCAAGGCCAATGTGTTCTTCATGCATGGATTATGAATGTTTGTATGACTATTATGTGGATGTTTGTATTTCATGTTTACTTTCACATGTGCTAAGATAGTTGAACTATTTCAGTTATTTTATTACTTATATTATTAATAATGTGTTGTAACGGTTTTCATTATTGTTCCATCCTTGTGGACTATTCTGTAGGATATTAAATGGATCTTTCTTCATTCGTTGGTTGTAATGATCATTGCATCCTCTGCGGACTATTCCTATGGATGTTAGATGGATCCTTTTGGTTCATGTTTGTATCTTCTTGGGTGGTACTACTACCTCTCACCTAGAGGCTCACTTTTCTCCCCTATCCGCAGTAGAAGAAACTTGACAAATTTACAACTAAATACTCACCATGCACACCTTCTTGCTTTTCAAAGACACCTTTGCATCCCTCTCTCTCTTGCTGATAGTTACAACCAAGGAATATCTTTAATATATATGGAAACTGAGTCGATATTACAGATGGTTCTCCTACACCAAACAATGTGAGGTCTAATTGAGAATTCACATTAGGGAGACCCCTTGGTTGACATATTTCCATCACCCTCAACATAAGTGTGCACATTTTTATGTATGATCTCATTCTTTCAAAGCTATCACAACTTCCACTGCATTTGTGGAAATCATTTAAAAGCTACATGGAAACCCAAAGACTATTGTAAGTGACAGAAATCCCATTTTCACTGGAAAGTTTTGGAAATAATTATTTTCTTTTCTCGATATTCAATTTGCTCAAGCTCATCTTATCATCCCCAATATGATGGGAAATCTGAGATAGTGAACAAAATTTTGGAAGAATATCTTCGTTGCTTTGCATCTGATAAATAAACACATTGGGTCAAGTGACTACCTTTGGTATAATGTTGGTATACCGCTTCTTGGATACTGCAACAAAAATGACCCCATTTATGGTGCTTTATAGATATCATCCCTCGCCCATCAAATTGTCTCTAAGAGACAATTCTAAGCTTCAAGTTGTGGTAGATCACATTGAGCATCAACAACAAGTTCTCCAACTCTCAAAGGATAAACTCATCGTGGCATAAGATCAAATGAAACAGAAAGCAAATCAACATCACAGTGAAATAAGTTTTGATGTGGGTGATTGGGTATTTTTACAGCTAAAACCATACAAACACGTCTCTCAAGCAAGCTAAGAAGGATAATAAATTATCACCCAAGTACTAGGGCCCTTACAAGGTGTTGCAAAATATTAGAACTATGACATACAAATTGGAGCTTCCTGCATCTTCATGAGTACATTTTGTTTTCCATGTTTCATGCTTAAATAAGGTTACGGGCGATAATCTCGGTTCAAACTATATTTAAAGAACTTGATGAGGAAGGAAAAATCATATTGGAGCCTAAGGAAATCATGGAAAAAAGAATAAGACAACTACGAAATCAATCAATTTTAGAGTATCTCATTAAATTGAAGAAATTAACTACTGAAGATTCCACATGGGAGGATAGTATTTTATATAGAAGCATCCAAAACTACTCAAGTGTTGGGGACAATAATTTTTTGAAGGAGGGGCATGTTAGGTACCTATAATACTAGTGTAGCCCCTATATTGTTATTGTTGTACCCCATAGAAACCCACTATCATTATTGTTGTGCCCTTACATTATTATTTTTATGCAGGGCTTAATTATACTTTGACCCTTTAAACTCCTATATATATCAAGTAGATTTTTTCATTTAAACCATCTACGAATTATTCATTTATGTGATTTAATAAGAGGTGTTGCCCCTCGAAGTGGCTTATTATTAAGTTGTTGATCTATCTTTCTTAGTTTTCCATGTTATTTTGATCTGGATACATAACAAAAGTAAACTAGGCTAAGCCCTATAGACTATCATATTTGGTCAATATTATAAATGTCATCAAAAGTATCATTTGGGTATGCATCATGGTCATAAAATTGAACCACCATAACATAAGTCCACTTGGAATGTATTCATATAAATCACAATCATTTTATATTAAGAAACCCATAGCCAAAAAAAACATACCACTATTCATAGATTGTGCAATTGCCAAGATGAGGCCTTCAACATGCATAGTTTCATTATACCAACATTCACAAATTAAGTGACCACGAATATGAGGCCTACATCATGTAGAGTTTCATCCTTATCTTGGGGGTGGATACCCAACCATGCTTAGATGAATTAGAGCCAAAAAACATTAGATATCAATCATTAACTTTCTCTCCCTCTTCAGGTGGTTACTCATTCTAAAAACTGATTAGGGAAAATGCTTGGAAGTTTTAAAATGGAGCCCTAATGAATGTCTTCTAGGGTAGGTATTGGGTGTTGTCATTTCTCCCAAATAATAAATTCTATTATATTCCTTGGTTTCCCAATAAATCTTTCTTGGTGTAGGATAATGGTGTAAGGGATGCAATTGGAAGCCCCATTTCTCCAACAACTAATGTAAATGCACTACTTGAAGCTCTAACAATTAAATCTTCACAATAATATACATATAGATATTACCAAAAATAAATGAGCTATTAAACCATG
Organism: Pinus taeda; assembly: GCA_000404065.3. Classification (NCBI taxonomy): domain Eukaryota; kingdom Viridiplantae; phylum Streptophyta; class Pinopsida; order Pinales; family Pinaceae; genus Pinus; species Pinus taeda. The sequence goes on along the minus strand of APFE030052082.1, from coordinate 28,600 downwards.
AAAATATTTTTGTTGGATGACCTTGATTAACCATAGTTTCATTATGAATTTTGTAAATGAGAAACAATTCTTCAATTCCAATAATTTTTAGGTTGCATAAAGATCAAGTGATCAATTTCTAAGATGACATACCATATGCAAAAAACAAAATATATGCTTCATATTTTTGGGTGACTATTGAAAGGACAATTGAGAAAAAAGATTCCAAGATATGTATTAGTGTATTGCTAATACCTAATGACTCTCTTCCTAGTCATATTTGCAAACTGTGATGAAGGAACCATGATGAAACCTTGTCTTTTTAGTGTAAAATATCCACATAGACTACCCTCTTCCTTGATTGAATTCTTTCTTCGTGAACAAGTGAAATTGGCATTATGTCAATACAATCTACATCAATTTCCATTTCATCTAAACTTGATTTCCCAATTTATATACAATAAACTATTTTACTTCAGAAATTGTCAATTTTTTTTAAAACTAGACAAAATATTTAGAAATTTATATATTTTTACTAAAATATAATCAAATATTTTACAATTTTAATTTTAAGAATTAGTAATATTTTCAAATAATATTACACTCTAAAATCAATATGTACTCTTAAAAGTTCCTTGCAATACACCAATTGTTGGTTGTTATTCTCTTAGGATATCGAGGAATATTTATCACAATGACCATGCTTGTATCTAAGTATTCATAGTCTCTTAAATGAATGAATGATATGTTAAGGAAAACTTCCCTATACAAAATGTGTAAAAATTGGTTGAAAAAATCCTTTTGATGGTCTATATAAAAAAAACTAAAAACAAATAATACGCCTTGTTGATTTTCTAGTGCAATTAGGGTTAACACAATATTTTTGAAATTCTGATAATTACTTTTGATGTGGATCTTATTTTAACTTGTTCCAATATATCATTAAATAATTATACTTTAGAAATTCAACAATAAAGAATAGTAACATAGTAGATATCACAATGCAATAAAATAGAGACACAATTTACCTTGGGAAAACCCACTATGGGGAAAACCCAATAACCCTTTCAATAGAGTCTTGTTCAATGAGAGACACACATAGACCTATGGTAAAACCTGGCCTTATCCTCCAAGTCAAGTCACCCAAGCTAACCTTTTACTTTTATCTTGATCATGTACATCCAAACTTTCGGCCCTCTTGAAATAGTCAGTTACCCAAAATTTCGTGCATGCAACAGTTGCCCCCATAACCCAGAAATGTTTGACCCCTCGTAACAGTTTCCCTAGAAACCATAAATAAAAGAAAGAGAGATTTCTTCACATGTGTGAGTTGCTAGAGAGAGATAGGAGAGAAAAAATTCAACCTTCTTCTTCGTCCTTCTTTTTCCATCTTGTTCTTCGCTCACCTGCCTAGAATCTATCTTGAGGGAGGAATGCAAATTGCCTAAATGAGGAGCTCAAGCTACCTTTATATAGTAGTATGTATAGGGTGAATAGATGTGTCTCTTGCCTAAGGTCGAATTGACTTGGAGAGAAGACGAATTGTCACTTTTGGAGCAAAATTTTCATTACAAAAATTCAAATTTACACTTTTTAAAAGTTGCAATGGGACTTTGACTCAAAATAAAATTTCCTTAGACTTAAGAATTTATAAATATGCTTTACAATGATAAATATATTTACATCAAGTGACCAAAACTACATTATTAAGACCGACCATAGTTACAAATTCAACACTCCCTCTTAACTAGGGAGGTATTCATAATCATTTTCATAGATGTTTTCAATTTGAACAAATTTCTCTTAAGAAAAGGTTATCCATTATCACCAACATAATCATCTATCATCAACATCTTTTGTGGCCATATCCGAGGTGGCACCAAGCCTATGGAAATGTCATCAACATATCATGACTCACTCCTCTAGAGTGATCGATCCTCAATTCCCATGGCCACTACCAATGCCAAAATGTTGAGACCATCAACTAGAAAACACTTACTCACCCTTCCTGGTGAGCACTCTAGGCCAAGACCTCACTCAACCCCTTCTTGGTTGGTTATTGGGTCTAAATGTTGAACACAACCTCACTACACCCTATTCGGTGTGTGATAAGGGTCCAAAACCTCACTCCACCCTTCTGGTGTGTGATAAAGGTCCAAATGCTAAAGGACCTCACCCCACCATACCTGGTGTGTGATCAAGGTCCAAGACCTCACTCCACTATTCTGGTGTGTGATCAGGGTCCTCCTCTAAGAGAGACTCACTCAACACTGCCTATTGATCCCTCTGGGTATCTTAGATCCATTCTTCCTTCCGAGAGAATGTCCATCCATGCTGTAGACATATCAACACACCCTCTCAACGAGATGAGTGATCTCCATGAGCCCCAACTTGTCTCTGAAGTACACGAACTTGTCAATTAGAAAAGATTTCGTCAAAACATCCACTATATTCTCATTAGTGGAGATGTACTCAAGCCTTATTTCTCTCCTCTGCACCATGTCACAGATGTAGTGCTACTTGATCTCAATATGATTCAACATATTATGGAACACGATATTTTTTTAAAGCTTAGCATAAGTTTGATTATCCCAATGTATCATCATCAATTCCAATTCTTGGTCGAACAATCCCGCAAACAACTTCTGGAGCCATAATGCTTCAGTATAAGCGTCACTGGCTGTGATATACTTTTCTTCAATAGTGTTGATTGTGATCAATCTCTACTTCATGCTCATCCACAATATCATAGAATATCAAAAAATAAATCATACTCTTGAGTTACTCCTCTTGTCTTCAACACTTGCTTCCAAATTATCATCTGCATATCCTTGAAACTGTATATCCTTATTTTCAACATACCTCAAGCCATAGTTTGTTGTACTATGTAAACATCTCAAGATGTGCTTTGATGCAATCCTCTGCTCATGTCTTGGTTCTACCTAGAACTAGCTCAAGGTGTTCACAGCAAAGCAAATGTCCGACTTGGTGTGAACCAAATACCTCAACATACCAATCAACCATCGGTACATAGAGGGATCTACCAATATGGAGTCAAGGCCTCTTAAATTCTTCAATTTCGTCACCATAGGAGTCACCATGGATTTGTAATTCATCATACCAAATTTCTGAAGGATCTCTAACACATACTTTCCTTGACCAAGGAAGACTTCACTAGGTTTCTGCAATACTTCTAATCTTAAGTAATAGTGCATCAACGCAAGATCCTTCATGTCAAACATAGAAGCCAACTACTTCTTTCACTGAATGATAAGAGGCTCGACACCTGTTAGAAACAAGTAATCAACATACAATATTAAGATCACATGTGCATTTCTCTTAAAGTAAAGGTTTAGATCATCTTTGCTCTTGGTAAATCCTAATCTTGTCAGATAGTTGTCAATACGAGCATACCAACCTCTTGGAGCTTTCTTGAGTCCATACAAGACCTTTTTCAACCTACAAACATGACACTCCTTTCCATATACCTCAAATCCTTGAGGGTGCTCTATGTACACATCTTCCTCAATCACACCATTGAGGAAAAAAATCTTTACATCCATTTGGTGCTAATTCCATCGGAATGAAGTAGCAAGAGAAATGATGGATATAAAGGAGGTGTACTTGGAATTTGGAGCAAAATTCTCATCATAGTATTCTCCCTCTTTCTGGTAGAAACCTCTAGCCATGAACCTTGCCTTGTATTTGTCAATACTACCATATGCAACATGCTTTATCTTGTATATCCACTTGGAAGTCATCATTGATGTCCCTTCATGCCTTGGCACAATTTCCCAAACATCATTCTTCATGATTGATTGGTACTCCTCATTCTTTTCTTCCTTCCACACCTACTGACTAGTTTCTTCTTCATATGCGGAAGGTTCTTCATCAATGAGTTTTGTTACGAGAGCTGCATAATTGGAGAACCTTTTAGGTTTATTCACTTCTTTAGATATGCCATCAGTACCTAAATTTCCTTTTGCCTCTACCAATGTGGATCTAAGCCATGATGATATCTTCTTGATCTATGGAACTATAATTGGTTCTGCTTTATCTTGAGACCCTTCTGGCCTTTTGATTCTTTCTGTAAAACTTGAATGCTCCTCTCTTGAGGCATCCTGCTTTACTTCATCCAAGGAATCTACGAAAACTTCCTTAGACCTCCAATATGCCACTTTCTCATCGAAGGTGACATCTCGGCTGACCTCAATTTGTTGTTGTTCGATAATGTAAATTTTGTATGCTTTTGAAGATTCACTATATCCAACAAATATTCACTTATTTCTTGAAGGCTCAAGATTGTTCCTCTTATCCTTGGGAACATGAATATATACATGACAACCAAATATTCTCATGTGCCCAACCTTTGGCTTCCTTTTAGATAAATCTCCTTCAAGAGTCATACATTCCAAAGCTCTATGAGGAATTTGATTTTGAATGTACACAACCATTTGTGACGCTTTGCCCCATAAGAAAAACGAGAAGCCCAAATCATGCATCATGGCCTTAATAAATTATTCAATGGAAATGTTGTTTCATTCTTCTATACCATTATGTTGTGGATTATAAGGGACAATTAGCTCCCTCGTAATCCCATCCTGCTTGCAAAAAGCGTCAAGCTCCTTTGAGGTGTATTCTCCTCCATTGTCAGATCTCAGTATCTAAATGTTTTTACCTATCAAGTTTTCCACTTCAAATTTAAATTCCTAGAACTTTTCAAATACATCATCTTTTGTCTTCAAGAAATATATCCATGTTTTACAGGAGAAGTCATCAATGAATGTCATGTAGTACAATGAATCACCAAGTAATTTTACTGGAATTGGACCACATACATCAGAATGAATCAGGTCCAAATCTTCCTTAGATCTATTGTCATTGTTTGGAAATGGTTTCTTCATGTTCTCAAAAGAATAACCTTTGCATACACCATCGTTCTTTATATGTAAACCAAGAACCCTTGACACTATTTCACTTAATTCAGGCAATGATCTAAAATAAAGATGCCCATACCTTCGGTGCCATAACTCACTTGGATCTATTTCATCATGTACTATGCTTGATCTAGTTGTCTCACAAGTCTATAAAGTCTTCCATCACAAATACTAATAACCCTAGCAACATCGATACTATAGCCATTTAACCACACAAGAGCTTTTCCGTCCACAAAAGCGACCATATCTCCTTTATCTTTTAATCAAGAAACAAAGACAAGATTATTTTTCAAACCTAGTACATAAAGGATGTTGCTGAGATGAACATTTATACCAGATTTCATCTTTATGGATGCCTTTCCACCTCCTTTCACTGCATAGATGTTATTATCTCCCAATTAAACTCTTTGAGACAACTTACTTTCTATCATGCTTGAAATATTCTCATGATCTCCTGTCATGTGTCTTGATGGTCCACTATCTATCAACCACATGTCATCATTATATACAAAGGAACCTGTCAAAGCAAAATAGTAGAATAAATCTTTTTCACCTTTGGACTTCTTTGATTTTTGATCTTCTTCAACTTCTGCTACGAAAGCATGTTGTTTCCCCTTTCTTTTGTTATTAGCCATATTAGGACAATCTCTCTTGAAATGTCCATATTCCTGACAACCATAACATTGTATCTTTGATAAGTCTTTCTTCTTCTTAGAGGAAGATGATCCATTTCCTAACTTCTTATGTTGAGGCCCAAACTTCTTCTTTCCCTTGTCCTTGAAGTGAGCTGCAAGGGCTTGAACTTCCTCATCTTGACGATTTCTAGTCATCAATATTGCTTTTCTCGAGCACATGTTGTCCATAATTTCTCAAATGAAGGAGCTTCTTTCCAACTTCTTATGCTTGTTTCAAATGCATCCCATGATCTAGGGAGATCATTGAGTGCTATAGTCACAAGTTCTTGATCGGGAAATGATTCTCCAATATATTGAATTTGATATTTGATTTGTGAAATCCTCACAAATTATGAAGCCACAATGTCTTCATTAGTCATATTTGTATTTCAAAGCTCATTCTTTAAACTCATGGAATGACCAACATTCTTGATATTGTAGATATTTATTAAGGCATCATACATCTTCTTGGAGGTATCATGCTTTGCAATGTAAGGAATGAGATGATATTTAATGGAGTCCACTATTAGATTCATGGTAACAATGTAATATTCCTTGAACTTCTCCTTTCCAGCTGCATTTTTTGGTTTAGTAGTCTTTCCTGTCACAATATCTAACCCTTTGTTATTGGAAAGAATAAGATATATTCTAAATTTCCAAGCTCTGAAGTTTGATGCAACCTCTAGCTTGTTTTCGAATTTCATGGAGGAATCCATAGATGCCATTGTATAAGAAGGAATTTAATAAAATGATTCTCTCTAGGGTTTCTGCAAAAGTGATCTCAATGTACATTCCTTCCATCATCAAAGCTCTAATACCATGTTGATTTTCTAGTGAAATTAGGGTTAACACAATATTTCTAAAATTATGATAATTACTTTGGACGTATATCTTCTTTTAACTTGTTCCAACATATCATTCAATTATTATACTTAAGAAATTCAATAATAAAAAACAATAGAAGAGTAGAGATCACAATGCACAAAAAGAGAGACAAGATTTACCTTGGGAAAACCCACTGCAGGGATAAACCCAAGAACCTTTTTAATATATAATTTCTTCTTGTTCAATGAGACACACCTAGACCTATGGTCAAACGTGGCCTTATTCTCCAAGTCAAGTCACCTAAACTAATCCTGCACCTCCAGAATTTCAGCCCTCCTAAAATATCCAGTTACCCATAATTTCGACCTTGCGACAGTTGCCCTAGTAACCCAAAAAAATTCAGCCCCCTAGAACAATTGCCCCAGAAACTGCAAATCACAGAGAGAGAGATTCCTTCACACATGTGAGATGCTAGAGAGAGATAGGAGAGAGAAAATTCAACTTTCTTCTTTGTCCTTCTTTGTCCTTCTTGTTTTTCACTCACCCAAAATCCGTCTTGAGAGAGGAATGCGAATTGCCTAAATGAGGAGCTTGCACTGACTTTATATAGTAGTCTGTCGAGGGTGAATGGATGTGTCCCTTGGACAGGGCTGACTTGACTTGGAGGGAGGTTGGCTTGTCACTTTTGGAGCTAAAAATTTAATTTCAAAAATTCAAATTTACATCTTTTAAAAGTCACAATGATATTTTCGCTCAAAATTAATTTTCCTTTGACTCAAGCATTTATAAATATGCTTTACAATGATAAATATAATTACATCAAGTGACCTAAAGTACATTATGAAGAATGACCATTGTTACAAATTCAACATTCCTAAACATAAATAAAAACTAAAGTGCTAAAAAGTACTATTTACAAAATTAAATTAAAATGATATGTTATATATTTTTGAGTTAAAAATATTATTTATAAAAATACAACCATATATTATATTTTGAACTTATGAACTAGGTTTAGTTTAGATAATTGTGTAAATAGTATTATCTTTTTTTTAATCCAGTCAAATTTTTACTAAGAACATATTAATATTGTTTTAATAATATTAAAAATAATGTGATAAAAGTTTTTGGTTTTTGGTTTTTGTCTTTAAATTTTATCCTAAAAAATAAATAATTAATACACACATTAAACATATAAATTGAAAAAATATAAAAATACATAAAAATAATAAAGCTTATAATTTTTTTATAAACATAATACTATCATCGTTAATAATAATACAACTCCAATAATAATATTGTTCTAATGTGTATTTTAAAAACAATAATATTGTACCATATTAACTCTCTTTATATGGATTCTCATAAATATTTATGAAAAGTTATTATATTTTTATTATATTATTTATTTATTTTTTCCAAAAGAAATTTTTTTAACTATATTTAACTTGTAAATAAGGAAAAAAAAATTACATTTTGTAAATGTTATTAGGCATTCAATCATGTCAACCTTTCCACTAATGCACAATGAATGAAAAAAAAAAAACAACAACAACAACATTATTTTGCTGGGAGCTAAGTGAGATAATAAGCACTTAACTTCCTCTTTTTCCCTTTCTTTTCCTAAACATTTTTCCAAACCCTATGGTTGGGACCAACTGTTACTATTGCTAATTGATTTCCACCTTCTTACACATTGACTTATTTGTTTGAATTTGAACCCTTGGATACACAGGTTATTTTGATACCTCCTAATCCCTTATCAATGGGGGTATCCTCTCTTTTTTTATTTGATGCTTTGGTTTCTATTAATTCTGTAATCTTCTAGATATGGGTCACAATCGATGACTGGTCCCAAACTCCTTCATCTACTTAGCTACCGTGTTGTGCCCTAGCATCCATATTTTGATTATTTTCCATGAGCTCTTCTTCATCATTAGAGCTATCAGGTACCTACCATTTTTTTGCTTATATGCCCACCTCTCTTTTTTTGGATCTTTTTTGCTAGTGGGCATGTGTTCTAAAGGTGTCATGTTTGGAAGCATATTCAACATCTAAATTTTGTATTCTCATAATCTAAAACCAGGTTCCACTAAAAGCTTTCATGTTTTAGATGGATATTATCAAATAGACCATTACTAAGTTCTATCTCCACATAAATTCTAGAAAATGTAAAGAGACTCTTTTTGTTCTTTTAGTGTCCATTTTTTGAATTTTCCAAGATTATTACCAATATCTTCTAGAACTTAATGATGCCAAAAAGGGAGAGGGAGAGGGAGATTTGGTAATCTCACCCATATCGACATTGTAGTGACCACCATGCTTGTGGCATCAAATTCTATGGACCATGGGGTAATAAAGATCCTAGCTCTACCACAAAACCATGACCCATCATTTAGGACTTGCTCCCTCGCATTTTTTTGTGTCAAATTAAATTATGAAGAAACCCTTCGTCGAACATAACTAAAGTTCACAATTGGGTGTCCAAGAAGAATATACCGACTAATGTCAATCCCTAGTTCTCAGCCAGAAACCATTAATTCTACAAATTAATGCCATAGATTGTAGATCAGAGAAAAAGTGATTTTACCTCTGGGGGTTTGACGTCCATTATTGGTGTTTTTTTTTGCTTGTTCAACTATGTAAGTTCTTGGCATATTTTGGGTCTAATTTGCAGGAATGTAAGCCTTCCCTTTCATCACATCCTTAAACGAGACTAATCCATTAGGGTTTTTAGAACCTATATTAGGGTTTTTGAGACCTGTAGCTTCACCCCACATCCTTAGATTTAATATGATGGTGGAATCCTTTACTATGCTATAATATTTCAACTAGAGAGAATCCTAGACAAATTTTCCTTCATATAACAAAACTTGAAGAGTTGTTGGTATTCCCAAGTCATTTTGAATGATTTACTTTAGGTATTCCACTAGATCCAGACCCTAGATCTAGAGGATAAATGTCTTCCCATTAAATTTTTTGAGGAAAATATGGTTTTTTTCTTTAGTATGTCAGCGACCATAAAAAAAAATACAAAATGAAAGAACCCTAATGTTGCTATTGTCCTTCAGGGCCTCGCTTCCCAGGTCTTTTTTGTTAGTCTATTCTCTACTAAGCTCTACAGCTTCCCAAACCCTATCACTGAAATCAATGTATATTTACATTAATTTTTATAATATTAATTATTCTATGTGTGCATAAATGATATATTAATTTATTAAAGGTAATACAATAATGTACATATAAAATAATAAACTTTATTTAATTTTAATTTGATGAATAATGAGATTGTATTTTAATTCATGAATATAGATGTAAATTAAATAATATATTATATTATATTCTTTATAATTTTAATATATTAATATATATATAATATATATATATATATATATAATATATTTGTAAACAACCTTTGTGAAAATTCCATGTAATAAAAGTTAAAAACGATAACCACATATGAATGAGACCCTTATTCCAAGCTAAATGTTGGGCAAGACACCCTAGGGGAGTGTTCATGTGGTTGTTCGTGGCTAAAGAAATTGGCAAAGAAAATGGCTAAGGCATTAAATGACATTTTTGGCACATTTGTTTATGAAAATAAAGGAAATTAGGAGAAAAAGGAGGTGAAAAGTCACAAGTTGCATGTGAGGAGGAAAATGAAGAAAATTAATGGAAAATGAAGAAAATAGATGCATCGTTCATAAAAAGGCTTCTAAGGATTAGTTGATAACCTTTTGTCAGTTTAACTTTGGAGCTCTCTCATTATTCTCTCTCTCTCTCTCTCTCTCATACTCTTGGCCACTTAGAGTTTTCTTGGAGCACTTTGGCATTGGAGCAAGAAAGGCAAAGAAGGCAAGAAGAAGCAAAGGTCAAGTAGGGAAAGGCATGATCAAGTAGCGACATTAGGCTTCATTACAGGTATCAAATTTCATGTGGATTTTCCTTGCTAGATTTGGTATGCATAGGATTGCATGAGTTTCTTTTCTACAATGGCATGGCTTTTGCTAGGTGTGACAATATTTTCAGCCTAGCCTTGCCATTTTATGGTAGCTTTGATGAGATGGGTTATCTCATGTGGTTTATGTGGGATGGCCAGATTGGATTTGAAGCTGAGTGGGGTGGATCTTCTAATTGACAAACACATGGTGGTATTAGTCCCTGAACCAGACTGAGGATGCATGAAGCCACGATCCTAGAACCCCTGAACCAGACTATGGGTTGTGGTAAAGCTAGATTGTGTGCCTTGGTGGGCCTAGGAATCCTTGTCAGTGAATGACGGGATATACAATAAAGCCAAGAGGTGGATTTTCTCTCCGTTGGGCCTATTGATTCCGGGTGGAATGCATAGTAAAGCCTAGAGTATGTCTCGGTGTAAGGCCTAGTGATCCTTGGATCAGACTGCAGATGCACAGTAAAGCCTCAGAGACTAGGAGGCACTCAAATTCTTCACGGTGTAGGTTGAGAACTCTGGTGGCATCCACATTGATTGGTGTTTTTGATGTGTTCTATGAGTCTCACATTCATGCTTGGAATATGGCACGAGGATCATTGGCTGAAGAGAGACTTGGATCAACCAATGTATGGTCGGGTGGAATGTGGTAATCACATATCTGGTCGGTTCATTGCATTGATTAATGAAAAATTCATTCCATTGATTTTCATGTGTAAATGTGCTGTTGTATGTATGGATTTTGATGGCTGATATGTTTATTATAATTATGTTCCTATTATGTTAGTTATATGTTCATTTTATGGCAACAACTATTTTTGGCTCAAGTATGCTTTTACTTGTATTTGAATGGATATTGTAACTATGACCTAATAAGTGATAAGGAAGAAAATGACATGAGTAAACAATGGTTCATGGTGATTCTCATATAAGTAAGATATACCTACACTTAACTTTGTTATTTACACCTGTAGGTTACATGTTGATGATATGTTTGATGAAATGTTTGTCATGGCTAGCAGGGGTCTGGTTAAGGCATTGCTCAACTATTTACTTTTGCATCATTGTTTCCCTATACTTCACCTAATTCTAAGATTTCATTCCATTCTGGACAGTGGCTTGGGCTTTGGGCCTAAAAAAGTGGCTCAAATCCCAGAGTCGTTGGCACAAAACTAGAAAGTTTCGACCACAGTCATTGGCAAGCAGGCCTATGAGAGTGACTGAGCCTTAAATTGTCCATAACAACAATGGGACCTAGGGACAAGTTGTCTGAGTGGTTGACTTGTCTCCTAATGGTTCTATTGATGGTGTTGGATGGCTGCATGTGATGTTCCATTGATTCCACTTCCTTAAGGTTACTGATCATAGTACCATCTCATTTCATGTTTACCCCAATTGGCATGGCTACTTGGGTGGATGTGGGAGGAAGGTGTTACAAAGTGATATCAGTTCTATAGGATAAAATGCACGGTGTATGCAGAATGGAGATAACCTCAAGGGTCTTCCCGAGACCCTTGGCAGACTGTAATATTATTTGCAGTTGTCACAAAGCTACATGTATGTCCATAAACAATAACTAACTATCAAAGCAAAACATATTCATTACCTCAAGCCTCCATGTAGATTTGCTGGGGAGCACAATGCAGCTAGGTGGAAGTCCCCTGAGCTGGCTCCAGATCAAGTCCTGCACATAGAAGAGACAATGGTAATCACAACATACAACCTTTATAATTAATACATGAATATATAAAAGACATCTAGTTACACATAACTAAGCTACTCATGCTAAAAGGTATTGGACAAACAACTAAATGAATGATAGTACCAACACCACGGAGTAGAAAATACAGCTGAAGTTCTATATTAATGTCGGAAGAGTGATTACGACCATCTGTTACATCAACCTTCCCTTACCCCTCCATCTCCTCTCTCTCTCCGCCTTCTTACCAACGTCTTATGCTTAGATTTGAGACTATACTCAATAATCAAGTAAGCTATCCTTTCAAATGATCTGACCCCTATCACCATAGCCCTAGATTTTCTTATGTAGCAATCGAGTTAGGGTTGCCAAATTCCTCCATGAGTCTCTTAAGGTAAAAGCAATGATGTTGCCATTATTTTGAGCTCTTTCCCATTTGCCTCCTTCATTAGGATTAGAAATCCCACAAATAGGTCGAACTTTAGATGTTTCCTTGCTTTTCTGAGTAGATTTAGGAGGGAATATAGAGATATTTATGAGTTAATTCACTCCTTTGACCTCTAGATTCTTATTAGGATCCACTAACGTTGTCCCGGATCCAACAAGTATAATTATTAGGGTCACTAACGCTCCCTTAGGCTTACAAAGAACCTTTATAAAGCATGTTGTTAGTGTTTAGCTAGTGTTAGTGTGGAAAAAAGGTTTTTGATCTTGGTCTTTTCTTGAACTATCATGTTTTCCCCTCTGAGCTAACGACAAGGTCATTTTGATGTATAACAGATGCCCCCTAAAGTGTGAGATTAGAGGCTGCGACAATGCCCGAAATACTTTACTTAATGGTAATTTTCCTTCTTCAAAAAAAGAGAGAGGATCGGAGCTTCGGGCAGTACGGGAAACTTGATACAACACACACACACACACACATATATATAACAACTAAAAACATGTCCCGAGTCGAGCATTCCCATGCTTAGTAGCTATGTCAGAGTGATTTTCTCATCAAAGAGATATGACGATGCTGGCCGTTGATAAGCACAATGCGGATCCGATGTCATAATAGGATCATTCTGATGAGTTGTCTCCAAACAACAATATACATAACTTGGGAGAGGAAACAAGGTTGAGTGATGCAAGCCACTACCCAAGGTCTCGATTTCCGCTTCATCCAATAACATAGATCGATACATGTGAATATATGCATTGATGTTGAACATGCACGAAATTATCTGATTTCCAGTCAATAATTGAGATCATTAACGGATGCGAGGAAGGCCACCAATAATGGTGATGGTCTCCAAGATGCACAGTACAATCTAACGAGTGTGAAAAATGTTTTTGTCGTCGAACACTAGTAGAATCGCTTAACCAGGAGCTAATAAGGAGAACTCCTCATCAAACACAAGGTGACCTGCCACTAATGTTTGCAAGTACCAAGGCACTGATGTGTTTCTGGGGTGTCTTCCTAGATAGAGTGTTGAAATCGATAGGAAGATACCTATCCAAAGGTAGGAAATAATGTGTCCTACACCAATCGACACGAAATGGGACAAGAATGATTTGTTTTTTGAGGAATCTTTGAGCATTGGGTCTAAACAACAGAGGGCATGATGAAAGGATATGCTTGATGGGTTGACGGAGGAAACAAAAGGCTAATCCTTGAACAATAGAAGGCACGACAATGGTTTTAACCATGTAGCACTAGACTCGTGAACACCAAAGAGTGTTAGGATACAGAGATGCAAGAGCATCGAGGTATTTTAGGCTAAACTCATAGGATGGTAGGATTCATATTGAGAGGCTGTCACAAGGAAGGTTTATCTGAGGGAGTTCCATGTTCAAGGGAACGACTGCTACCAAACCACACTTTCTAATACTAAATGCAGTTGTATTTTCTACTTTCCAAGTCTGATTAGTTTAGTGAGTCCAAATGGGTAAACTCGTCGATCTTTTATATTTTAAGAGTCCGAAAAGGACTGAGAAAAGAGTGACTCTATGCGCTATCTAATTAGTTGAATGAGTCCAGAGAAGCAAACTTGTCGATCTTTTCATGTTTTGAGAGTGTGAAAAGGATCATAAAAAAGAGTGACTCTATACCTTGTTGGTAATTTAATGAGTCCAGACAAGACAACTCGGTGGTATTTTCATATTTAGAGAGTTTGAAAAGATCGTAAAGAATGAATCCAGGGTGACCCCTTTGTCATAGTTGTTAACCGGGTGCGAAAAAAGGTTAATATTATACCCGGGTCGGTTACTTTTACATGAGTTAATCTATTGAATTTGGATAAAGAGAAACCTATGTTCAATAGATGTTGACCTCATTTTGTTATGAGTATGAGGAGACAGACTAAACTCTATTTTCGTCATGAATTTTTAATGAGTCACACAACGAAAAACTCAATACCTTCATCAAATTTTAATGAGTCAAGTGAAGAAAAATCAAGGTATATTTTTCAGTTTAGTGAGCAAGGAAAAAGAGGTAAAAGAACTGCTCATTCCTTCTTCTTAGATTTAATGAGCCCAAAGAAAGGAAAAACTCAGGGATTTTTCAATTTTAAGAGCGAGAAATGGTCCCAAAAAAGCAAGTGCTATAGTTGCTGCCGTAGATTTTTCATGAGCCTGGTGAAAAAAACTCAGGACTTTTCAGTTTAATGAGTGAGAAAAGTACCTAAAAGGATGATTGGGTCATCTTTATAAACGAGCCTAAATAAAAAACTCGGGGATTTTTTTTTTCAGTTTTATGAGAGAGAAAAAAGCGCCTAAAAAGAATGCTCTAATGATCTTTTTTCAGTTTAATGAGCTAGAAAAAGAGCGAGAAATAGTTGCTCGAACCATCGTCGTATGTTTCTAACGAGTCCAACAATGAAAAACTTGGGGATTTTTCAGTTTTAGAGTGAGAAAACATCCCATAAAGGAAAGCGCTCATATCTTCTCTGTAGTAGTTTAACGAGCCCAAAGAAGGAGACTCGAGGTTTTTCGGATTAACGAGCAAGAAAGATACCATAAAAATAATTGTCGATCTTCTTCGTGATAGTTTAACGAGGCCGAAGAAGGACTCTCAAGGATTTTTTGGATTAACGAGCAAGAAAAATACCATAAAAAGAATGCTCAGAACTTCTTCATCTCATGCTTGACAACAGAAGGGTCGATGCCATGCATTTCCTCATGAGACCAAGGGAAAACATCACAAAAATCCTTGAAAGGGTAGGTGAAGCTTGCAATTTCCTTAGGATTGCATTCGGCTCAAATCTGTATGTTTTCCACGATGCCTGTCATGACAGAAATATCGATGAGCATTGTCTTTGAAATATTGCCCATGTTTCCTTCCGAGTCCAAAGGTTGGATAGTCGTATAAGGTGAGGAAATGATTTCAGGTGCGTTAGGTGACAGGATTTGAAGAGGCATCATGTCTGAATAAGATATTGAAACACGATGGTGCGAGTCCTCCCAAGGTCACTCTTCTAAACTCATGATCTCCGTAATAGCTTCGTCTGTAGGTAGGACTTGATTGAGGGGATTGAAAGAAGGAGAAGTGGTATCGTTGGCCATGACCAAAGTGACCTGAGACTCGAATGCAGATTGAATGGCCTTGTAGGCCAATTCAGCTGGTGATAGCGTCATTTTTTCTCCATAAGTGTCAATGTCTGAAGGGGCTAGTAGGATCCAAGGATTGGTTGGTTCGTGAGGAATGGATGAAACCATATTGACCATCTGTGGAACCTTTGGCGGAAAAAGAGGAAAACAACCCATCAGGGAAGAGCCCTTCAATAGACCAGTACTGATACTAATGTAAGAGTCAAGTACACCACCCACTAATGGTACAGAGCCACTAGGTAACAGGGAGTAATCTGGGGTGCAAAAGGACAGCTGGTCCACTGTGACTATATTTCCATCTAAGGGAAACAAGATGATACAAAAGACCGAAGACACAATGGCATAAATCTAAGTGTGGCCCAAAAGAAGATTATAGTCGAGTTTATGATCCACGACTTCGATATCCACCATTACCGTTTTCCCACTCAAAGTGATGGGGTAGTTGGCAAGGTAACCTTTTGGGATGAAAGTGTGACCGTCGAGAACTTTAAGGGAATTCGACAGTGGGGATAGGGTTGGATAACCCAAAGCGAGGCAACATGAAGCCGACATGACGCAGGTAGAAGCACCTTCGTCGATGACAGTTCTATGTATTCCTTTACCTTTCGAAAATATTTGCACCTGAAATGCAAGCTGGCGGGAAAGGGGAGGTTTACACTTTTCCATGTCGAAAATTGCAAGCATGGAATCCTGTGGGTCGATACCACCAATAGCCGAAATCAAAGCTTTCCTTTGTGCTGGACATGTTTGTAATACTTTGAGAATCGACATAGCCGACGACGCTTGCGCCAAGTCTTCTACAATGCTGTAGTTTTGGGTGGCACGTGCTGATGTATTGTGCGTTGTGCGTCGAAGTGCCCCTTTAGGGGGGGCGAATCACAAGTTCAGTGACCGGCCTTTCAATATGCATATCGTTGGGAGGTAGTGGGCTTTGACTTGAGGAAGGTTCCTCTGCATGAGTGACAGGAGCTCCATAGGATTTGGCTCTTGTTTATAGATCTATCGTTTCAAAGGTGTAAACGGTAGAGGGTCCTTCACCAACTAAAGGATGTTGTGAACCACCGTTACCCCCTTACAGGGGTTGGGTTTGGTTTTCAATGAGGTGTTGCTGCGGCTGAGCGGGAAAAGGATTATTAAGGACAGTGGGGGTCCTACTAGTATCCTTTGTAGCAAAGAAATCTATGCATTCTTGAAGACGCGGGCAACGATAGGTCATGTGGTCTTTAGCACAAATTTTGCAAGGGAATCTAGCGGGTTTATCCTTCCCATCGTCAGGAGGCACAATGGCCTTCTACTTTGGGTTTTGCTACTTTGTTGACTACTCCTCAGAATGAGCGGTCTTTTTCTTATTCTTCTTGTTCCTACCACCGGGTTTTTGTGTAGATTGCATAGAGTTTATCGCGGTGGTAGGAAGATCAGTCGATTTGGTAGAGGGGTCCACTGACATCTAGGCAATGTGATTGTTGAGTTGTTTTACAACAGCCCCAGAGGTTCCATCGATAATCCCATCGGCATGCGCTCCAGGGTGCTGAGTAGTGGAAGCATTGGAGTTGCGAGGGGCATTGGGAATTACGTCATAAAGAGTGACAAAATATGAATATATCAGATCTAAGTGCTGGGCACGACGTATGGATTGGTCTTCTATGACCGCACCACCTAAGGTGACCTCCATAGTGATTTGGGGGAGTAGGGACTTGCAGAACCAGTCCACTAAGAGATAATTTGGGAGGGGAGCTTTGACTAACCTCCGCCTACGTCTCCATTCATGTATATGATCAGAGATGTGGGTGGCGGTATCTTGACGTAATGAAGTGAGGAGTTCCATCCCAGTCTCATAGCAGATGGGGAGCTGGAAGTGCTTTAAGAATTCCATCGCTAGAGTGTCAAAGGTATTTACTAACACGCATGGTATCTCAATGTACCACTTGGCTATGTTGCCAGTAAGGGTGTGGGGAAAAAGACATAACCGGATACTATCATCCACCATGGAGTTAGAAACACACCAAAGATGATAGGTGGTGATATCGGTACCCCGATCCTCCCCTTGTTTTCCTTCGAACTTGGGGATTTCTGTCGGTATTTTATGCGGGAGTGGCAACCAGAGTAAGTTATGATAGATGGGGTCATTTGTAAGTTTGTACAAGTTAGGGATATCCAACATTGCCAAGAAAGGCAAAGTGTGTGATGCCCCTGACTCGGACCAAGGTGATGACATATGAATTGAGGATCCTTGCGGTCCTCCAATCATTTGAGTCCCATTACTATACATAGGTTGCGTGGTATAGTACTTTCCGTGGGGCATGGCATTGTAATGTGGATTTCCATGGGGATTGTGATGCTGGGGTACAACATTGCCCCCAAGATAAGCGGTGCCCCCATGACTCATTTGAGGTTGTGAATAGGGTGCCACCATGGATTGGTTGAGACCTCCTTGAGGATTCCGCCCACCACAGAGCTAACCATATGTCCTTGACTGACATAAGGAGTGCTAATGTCAATCAGTGACTGACCATGCATGCCTAAAAATGGAGGGGGAAATGTTAAGTTCCCGACTGGTATATGTATATTGGGAGTGCCCCTAGATACTTGAATCTGGGGGTTAGAACTATACAATGGATGCCAACCATATTGTTGGTTGAAGGGACTCACGCTAACTGTGCTATATTGAGCATTATAAGGAGTGTTGCATGTAGCACTTGTCGAAGGTATAGATTTTGACACTAAGGGGGTGGAACTCGGCATAGTCTAGGTTCCACTCATGGAGGGTGTCATGTGAGGGTATGTACCTGGGACAAATGGGATAGCAAGGTTCTCCATCAACGGTGTGGTAGTGACTGTTGACTAGGGAAGTGGTGGGGGACTAAAAGTGTCCAAAAAGTTCCACGACCCATTAGTCATCAATGGGATGGATGAAAATGTTCCAACTAAAGACACAAAGGGTACAGGTGCCATGCGAACCAAGAGTGGGTCCAACGGATTCGTGATTGGAGGGTTATAGGGAGGAAGACATTTTGCAGTAAATAAATTCTCTGGTAAGCTTGAATCGTCGGTTGTCCCAATAGATTCTGTGTGAGGTCTTGGAGATTGATTTCCCAAAGATCGGGAATCCGGTTCACTGGAGCTCAGTGGATCTTCAACAATGAGTGGAGGAAGTCCTAACAATCGTCTAGATTAACGACGAGGGTTGGATGTAGCCACGATGGCTGTTAATTTTTATCAATAAATTTTATCGTGATATTTGTTAAAGTATTAATGATAACACTCGGGTGCCTAAAAAATAAAAAATACACTAAGTGAAACAATCAACAAAGAGAGGGAAATGACCCTGTCTTATAAGCACCGATTATTGGAGATGAAACCCAGTATCACAATGAATAACAGAGAGGGCTGGCGAAATGTAAAGTTATGGTTACTTTAGATCTTCGCCCGAACCTCAGATTGAGGGGCCAAGTACTCTCGTGAAGATAAGCACCCTCCCAAAAACTAAAGACAGAGTAGGTCCGTCTGTGTTAGGTACCAAGGCGGCCTGCCCCAGTCACCTCGTGTAAGTCCCTAAAAGTATGGCCACTAAGGATACCTCAAATCACAGACACTACCGGGGTGGGGGGGACATAGTCGTAGACAGTACACTATGTGGGCAGGATACCTAAGTCCCCGACTCAGTTCCGAAATCCTCGAAGGGATCCCCAATACACATAATACCCAAAGGAATTGTAAGAAAAGGTGGGATACCTTCACTTATAGTTCGATGTTGTCTCGTATTTAGCTCCGCTTTGACTGGAGTGGTCTTGGTAGTATGAGTGTAGAAGGAATTTTCTCTCTTTTAATGACACTAGTTTTGGTTTCTAATCTTGGGCAGTTTACTCACATTGCCTATCCCAAGATCCTAGTCTAAACTAATCTTTGTTTGCTCTATAAAGAGTTACTGATTGATTTTAGGTGTATTTTATGTGTACTTTTTTAGTGTCTTCGATAGGGGTGTTGACGTATGGTATTTGGTGGGACTCTGACTCAAAATCATGCAAAAGAGAATGCTTGAAAATATTCAATTCGATGAAATAAGTTGTATTCTACAAGTGAGAGTCATTCATACATTCATATTTTTTCCATGCATCCTACTCATTATAACACATGCATAACCAACATAAATCTTTCCAATGCTTTCTAACAATTATTTGAAACCAAAATAAAGCAGATTTTAACCAGCTAAGCAGAAGAATGAATAAAAAATGTTGATTTTTATTTTATAAAAACTTTTTAAGAAAGAAAGAAAAACTATTTCCTTAAAAAAAAAAAAAAATCTTTTACGACAGAGATCTTGCTAACAAAATACAACTACAAATCCTTTTTCAATCCATAAGTAGGTTTCCCATCCCTTTGAGTTTACAAACAGAGTTGCATATCAAAATTTGGGTGACTAATGCTCTGTAGTAGAGGCCACAGAGAGTTATTTGTCTACTAATGCACTATTTGTGCAAACACAGAGCTTTATAAAGCTTTGTTTGCTATAATAACTTGTGTTAGTGTGGGAAAAGAGTTCAAAAAGGGCTTTGGGGATCAGATCCAGGGCTGAACATATGAGGGAAGAATGCAGCAAGGTCTTGATGGGCCAGAAAAGGAATGCAGAAGTATAGGGAGGACTTAGAAGGAGGAGGAAATTAGGAACTGTCTGGGTGAACCGGGAACTAATGTATAGTACGCAGCGGAGTCGCCAATTTTGCTATAGGATAAAATGCACAGTGTATGGAGAATGGAGATACCCTCAAGGGTCTTTCCGAGACCCTTGGCAGACTGTAAGGTTATTTGCAACTGTCACAAAGATACATGCATGTCCA
The DNA here is from genome assembly GCA_000404065.3 of Pinus taeda. Taxonomy (NCBI): domain Eukaryota; kingdom Viridiplantae; phylum Streptophyta; class Pinopsida; order Pinales; family Pinaceae; genus Pinus; species Pinus taeda. Next base: position 8,108 of record APFE030052082.1, on the reverse strand, counting down.
TAAACAATAACTAACTATCAAAGAAAGACAGATTCAGTACCTCAAGCCTCCGTGTAGATTTGCTGGAGAGCACAATGCAACGAGGTGGAGGTCCCCTGAGCCGACTCCAGATCAAGTCCTGCACATAGAAGAGACAAGCATAATCACAGCATGCAACCTTGATAATTAATACATGAATATATAAAAGACATCTAGTTACACATAACTAAGCTACTCATGCTAAAAGGTATTGCACAAACAACTAAATGAATGATAGTACCAACACCATGGAGTAGACAATACAATTGCAGTTCTATATTAATGTCGGAAGAGTGGTTACAACCATCTTTTGCATCAGCCTTCCCTTACCCCTCCAGCTCCTCTCTCTCTCTCTCCCTTCTTACCAACTTCTTATGCTTAGATTTGAGACTATGCTCGATAATCAAGTAAGTTATCCTTTCAAATGATCTGACCCCTATCACGATAGCCCTAGCTTTGCTTATGTAGCAATCGAGTTAGGGTTGCCAAGTTCCTCCATGAGTCTCTTAAGGTAAAATCAATGATGTTGCCATGCTTTTGAGCTCTTTCCCATTTGCCTCCTTCATTAGGATTAGAAATCCCACAAATAGGTCGAACTTTAGATGATTCCTTGCTTTTCTGAGTAGATTTAGGAGGGAATATAGAGATATTTATGAGTCAATTCGCTCCTTTGACCTCTATATTCTCATTAGGATCCACTAGCGCTGTCCCCGAACCAACAAGTAGAGTTAGTAGGGTCACTAACGCTCCCTTAGGCTTACAGAGAAGCTTTATAAAGCATGTTGTCAGTCTTTAGCCATCGTTAGTGTGGAAACAAGGCTTGTGATCTTGGTCTTTTCTTCAGCTATCATGTCTTTCCCTTCTGAGATAATGAGGGGGTCATTTTGTTGTATAACAATTAGAGCATGGTTCAACTCTTGGACTGAATGGGTTGAATGTGTGTTGGTCATTCATGCATGTCAGTTTCATGTGTGTCTCTTACACTTATATACTTGTTGCATTTGCTTGATGATGGATTAGGGTTGTAGTATGGTTATCATGGAGAGTTTGATGTTAATTTCATGAAGAGTAATTTACATGGGTATGTGATTGACTGTATATGGTTATTTGTCACTTACATGTTGATTTTATGTTGCCTACTTACATCCTTGTATGTTAGGTTACATTTTGAATATTTTGATTACGTGCATCAGTCTTGTATATTGATTACAAGAACTAATCGATTATGTTCAACTACATGCGGTTATCTATATTTGTAGTTGGTTAGGAATTGCTTATGCATATTGTTGATTGCATGTAGCAATGTGTATAATGGGGTAATGGTTGTTGTCATGCATGAGGTCATAGAATGCATTGTTGTTATGGCCTTGCATTGATGACTGGATCCTAGTTAGAGTGATGTTTATGTGTTGATTTATTTATTTGTGCATGTCTATACGTTGTTATGATTATGTTATACATGTATCATGTTGATTTGGTGATCTTGTAGGCAAGGTATCCTCCCTAAGCTATACGAAGGTACACCAATTTATTGTGATGTGGTTTATCTAACATATTATGCATTGTAGAAAGAAAGAGATCAAATGGCTAACAAGGTGGTAGACTACGTAGAATCTCCCTATGCATCAAATGAGCAATGTGGTGTGGGGCATACTTATGATTTGGCTGATACAATGAGGAGTTTGAAGGAAGAGATAAGGAGTTGTAAGGCAGATGATGACTGGAATATACAAGAACAAGAGAAGCAAGCAGAGGTTAATGCTATACTTCTTCAGGGTTTGACGGACTTGCAGTGACAAGGGCCGCTTATGATCAGCGATGCACATGAGGATGGGACTAATGGAGCATATGGCAGTAGATATCCTGGTAGACACAAGTCAGATAGATCTGACATAGTGAGAGATGGTAGGTTGTTGGACACTCCGAAAAAGAGGGGTGATGAGTACATATATTATTCTAGTTCTAGTTCTGATAAACATCATGATCGTCATCGCTATCATCCTTATAGGAGGAATGATAGGGGGTACTTTATGGATGAATTCAAGAAAGCAAAACTACCTACTTTTGATGGAGATATGAAGAAGCTAGAAGATGTAGAGGCTTGGATACTTGGTATGAATAAATTCTTTGAGTTGCATGAGTACACAAATAACATGAAGGCCCGAGTAACTATATTTAGCTTGAAAGGTAAAGCAGACATCTGGTGGGAAGATGTTAAGCAGGTTAGAGACATCGTGATAGATGACTTGAGTTATGGTATGTTCTATGCTTATAACAGTTTACTTCTTTTTCTTATTATATTCCACCGATTAGCAATCACATGTACATAAAGTAAAGTGCAGA
>APFE030052081.1:178127-281964 GCA_000404065.3 Pinus taeda | reverse complement strand
AAGGAAGACCAGGGTTTTGCAGTCCTCTTTGGGATTCTTGTGGTTACATGTATTGATGGTGTGTTTCTCTTTGTACTTGTAAGTTTGTTATGTGAATCATCTTCTTAATTTTTCTTCTGCAAATTAGGCAAATGAAGTGTTAAGGTAGAATTCATGGTTGCTATGCTCTGCCTTTAAGTTTGCTTAATATCAATGATTTCAGCTGTTTAAGGAGAATTCAAGGTGATTGCTTGCTCTCCTTAGCTCCTCACCAGTCATTCTCATCCATCCAAATCTTTCAAAGGCATCAATACAGTCTCTTACCTCGCCCAAAAGACCCCCCTGCAAAAATTGTGTCCAATCCCCGCACCCAAAATTGCCTTTCCCCAATTTTCCACCAAAACCCTAAAAATCCCAAATCAAACCTTTTTATCAATTTACTAGCCTAAAATCAATGTTCCTTATTGGTTATCTCTTCCTGTTTAAGATCTTTGCCGAGATAGACCGGAGAGAGCCCTCTCCTGCCCCGTAGGGCTAGCTACGAGGCTAAGTGGTTTGATGTTGCCTTGGAGTTTACCTTTTTCAGCCTGAGGTGAAATTTCAAGCGCTAACATCTCCAACGCCTTAATCAAACCCTATGTCGTTGTTTCCTTTGAAATTTTGAAGGCGACTGACGCTGTAAGGCACAACTGTATTGTTCCGAGTGCCTTTCTATCGAGAAGGTTCCATTCTTCATCTTCCATATCTGTCGGCTTCTTTGCTTTTCCCCCAATGGTAGGTATAGATCTTTCTGATACAGATAATCTTCCATATGCATCTTCCACAATGAGAAGTTTTGGCCGTTAAATTTTTCGAGCCTAAACTTACCATCTTCCGCCATTGCTCCCACTTGAACAAGGAACCCTTCTTTCCTGCGAGTTTATCAACCAAATAGACCTTCGGCTCTGATACCAGTTGTTAGAAAATTATATATTACGGAGCAATGGAACACATAAAGTATTGTAGAAATATAAACACAGAAAATGCATATAACAAGAGAGACACAGATATACGTGGTTCACCCAGTTTGGGCTACGTTCACCCCGAACAGCTAGTCCTTCCTTTCTATTATCCAGCAAAATGAAGATACACAACCTACAGCAAATCCGTTGTAATATCCTCTGTTTTCTCTCACAGTCTCACCTCTCTGTTTTCCGCTCACACATCTAGAATACACATCTATCACAGCCTCAAATACAATTCCCTCATACAAAGAGAGGGGTTGCCTTCTAGGGTAAAAAACCCTAAACTAAACATAAGTTCTACCGTCAGATCATCCGCCTAATGAACGGCTCAGATTGACTAGAAATTACTATACTTTTACAAGGCAATTTTACATCTGTTTTTAGCTTCGGGGGCGCTGCCCCCGAGCCCCTAGACCCCCCATCCGGGGGGAATTGGCCTCCCCAGACCCCCGCGGGGGGGACAAGTCCCCCCCGCGTGGACGGGTGTACAAACTTCCTGGGGTATACATCCGGCTGAAACAAAGACCTCTGAACAATCACGCTCCACACACAACACTCTTATGTGAATTCTTAAAGATTGAAATTTTCCAAAGACCTTGTAATGTTGTATGAATACCTCCCTAGTTAAGAGGGAGTGTTGAAGGAAATGTAATTAGGTTCGATCTTCATAAATGTAATTTTGATATTTGTATTTATTCATGAAAAGAGAAATTATTTTTATAGTATTTGTCAATGAGTTTCTTGCTCATTGAAAATGGGTCAAGCACATTTTAAAGTGCTTCTAGAAGTCAAATTAAAAATGTAATTATGATGAGACCCTTTGAGGGCAATTTACACCATGAATGTCAATATACAAGGTCATGGGAACACCTCCAAAACAATTCAAATCCTTTCCTAGCTTCAACGAAGTCTCCAAGCAGAAAAATAATGAATAAAAGATTAAATGTGATGAAACTGTCAAGTCGTCCTAAAGGACAATCAAGTCAGCCTAGGAGGGACAAAACTCTATATATAGAGGCTTTCCACTCCTCATACAATGCATTCATAGCTCTAAAATTAGCGCATAAAACAAAGAAAAATAAAGTGATAAAAGGAAGAGACATGAGCCTCTAGTGCAGCATACAAGGAAGAGACTAGACCGAAGTTGAAGGGATTGTTTTCTAGGGTAGAAAATAGTCGCACATGCGAAAAACATACCTCTTCCTGCAGTCACAACAACACTATATTTACAGTCATATAATATCTTTGTTTGGGGTAATAAACAAGGCCTATAAGGCCTCTCCACCCAACGAAGAAGAAGGAAAAGATAGCGAAGATAAGGAGACTAATTTTTGGGTTTCTATTCACACGTGTGAGGATTTTAGAAGTGACCTTTTGTGGATTTCACAGTAGATGAAGGAAACAAATTGAGAGGCATCATTCTGAATTATAATTAGGTATACAAGGCCTCTAAGGAAATTTAAGGTTCTCCCTATAATGAAGAAAAGAAGCCCTAATGTTCTAGGGTGTCTCCTAAGAAGAAAAGAAATATGACTTAGACAAGCAACAGAAGAAGGATGAAGAAGTACCAAGGAGAAAAGTGTCAGAAGGAAGAGGTCCATGTGCCGAAAGTTATAGTACAAAAAGAGGAAGGGTTTGACTTATGCTTGGAGGATATCCTAGTCAAGGGTCTAGGGTTTTCCAAGAAGCTTCAATAAGAGAAAACTTACAAAGGGTTTTCCTCTCAAGAGTGGAGAGGTTTTGTCCCTAACAGAGAGCCAAACTTTGTGTTCTTTTTATTTTGTTTTGAGAGCAGTTTGATGAAACACACATGCTAATAAGAAGAAGAAGAAGATAAATTGCAAAAGTGCATCACAAATTGTTATCAAGTAACAAAGAATCACACTACACTACTTTGCCCTAGATTCTTCAACACTTGAAACTTATAATAGGCATAAAGATACATCAACAACCACTAAGTCTAGATTAAAGAAATATGGATAATATTCTCAACCAATATAATCTAAAAGTCTCCTTAACAGAGAACTATAAAGCCTTCGCCAAACTGAAACAAGGTAGGGTGCATTACTGCCAGTGTGAACGTGGAGGTAAATAAGTGAAATATATTTCAAATAGTTAATTATAAACATCTTTGTGGTTTACAAATTATAGCATTATTATTAATGTTATTGCACAAACATGGATATGTTATAGTTGATGCAATTGTTATGTTGTTGGTAGTGGTCACCAAAAGGTTCATCCTACCACCATGCCTACAATAGTAGATACTATTCACATTCATTATATGTATAATGAATTGTACTTTATATTTATAATGAATTGTATTAAATTAGACATTTCATTGATAACAAATTATATCTTTTTATGAAGTTATTTATAAATGGTTTTATTTTCTTCTAAATGTAGGTCTTACTTAGTTGTGTGTATAGAATCATGGTTTATGATCTTAACAATGTCCATCAAGAAGCAGACAAGAATGTTGCCATTTTTTACATTTTGAAACAAAAACACTTAGGACAAAATAGTGTAGTAGATATTAGTTCTATGATTGAAATGTACAAATAATGTTAGTTAAAACTAGTTATATGATGCTTTCAACAAGCTTGGCATGAAAGATTAGCTTGGTATTTGTTGTCAACTTTGAAATTGTGAATGTTTTCATTTTTGTAATTTCTCTGTAAGTTATGATGGTACTCCTTACAATGAAAAACACAACTTAAAATATATTTGTGGAAAAATGTGTTTATTATTTTTTAACCAATATTTTGGACATTCCAGGTGAGTCCATCATCAGGGAATTCCAATGCACAATTGAGAAGTATGAGTGTGAATTACTTGATCTATTAATAGTCATAAGAGGGAAATTATGGTTTATGTCGGCTCACAATGATAATTCTTTTAATTTTGTTGTATAATGATAATTATTTCAATTTTTGGATTATAACGATAGTTAAATTAACTTTATTTTGCTTTATTATTATTTTTGTTTAATAAAGGTTTCTAAGAGTTAATTTTAAACCATAATATCTATTTATTGTGTTGGATCTTTTTTCTATTTCAATGGCCTCTTTTACTCTTCTTTTTAAATAATGGTCATCTTTTTTAATTAGTTTCGCATTGTCCATGCAAATGTAGTGTGAGGAGGAGCATGCACGTTCCACAAGGGTAGATTTTTCTATCCTAGTCATTGTTATATATGTTATGTGATCTTTTAATTTTATGCCAATAGATCTTCATGTGAACAAGGGATAGAGTATACTCCTTTTTGTCAAATTCCTTGGACATATCAGGTTTAAGAAACATGCCAGGTTGTTTAGATGATCATAATGACTGAATGTGCTCTTGAGCTAGAATTAGGTTGTCTAAGGTTTGTCTGCCCTCAACATACTCTATTTGTTCAGGGGAGATGATTGAGGGGAGAAGAAATTTGAGACGATTAACAAATGTTTTGGAGATAATCTTGTAGATTAAATTGCAGTGTTATGGGACGATAATTTGCAGGGGATGAGGCAACATATGACTTAGGCATTAAGGAAGGGAAGGAAGCATTGGAGGAAGTGAGGAGCGAGGTAGTCCATATTGAGTTTTCCACCACCTACTACACATCTTGGCCCATGATTGTCAAGCATGATTAATATAATTCAAACGTGAAGCCATTGAGGCCAAGAGCCTTATCTTCAGGCATATCCATGACCACATGTTCAACCTCTTGGAACGTGATCTCTAACAGTTCTTAACGTTATATATAAAATAATTACAACAATTTTTAGTGTATATATATATAATTTAAAAAATAAATAAATAAAAAATAAAAAATAAAAAAATTGATACGTTAAATGTAATAATGAATTTTATTTTCAAAATTTTAACTGTGGATTTTTTTTCAAACTTTAAAATCATCAACTCAAACACATACATGAAATAGATGAGTTAGTGTGAAAATAATCATTATATTTATTTATTAATATTTTGGAATACTAATCATTCATTTTTTTTATTTGTAAGGGTTTTGGTAATGAGCCAACATCATGTACATGAGATAAGATGGTGTTTGAATAAACTAGATCTTTAAAATCTTTGTATCAAACTTAGAGAAGATGATTAATTTTTGTTTTAAATGATACATCAAAATTATATAACTTTTTTGTTTGTTTGTTTGTTAGGTTATGTGAGTTCTGATATGACTGGCATGTCTAACTTATGACTGGAGTACTTGTGACCTTGGGGCATCTAAACTGTCAAAAGCACTCATGGATCGTACTCGGCCTAGGCCATACTAGCCTTTAGCATCACTAGATTTTTACCCCCAGAGTTTTGAACCACTGACCTTAACACCACGAAGTGTGTTAACAAAACATCTTATCATCACCTATTATACACCCCGATGGGCCTAAATTATATAAATTTTATTTTAATTATTTAAAATAATTATCAATAAAAAAATGTTATTTAAATTTTAATAAATTGTTAAAATTAATTAAAATAATAATATCAAAAAGTTATTATAAAAATAATAATTATATATAATTATTAAACATCTATTTAAAAAAAAAAAAAAAAATCTTCCTATTATGTTTATGTTAAATATACCTAAAAACTCTCCTCGATCGGGGTGAGAGTTGGAAGGTGGGGTATTGTGGGATTCACACTGCCGCTATGCAATTATGTATCGTACAACAAGTTTGGTAGCATGGCCAGACCCACATAGGCCTAAGCATGCATGAAACACTCGAGAAATTAACTTACAATAGGATAATGTACTTTGTGAATTGGGAATTTAGTTCAATTGAACTTGTTGCAGTTGGAAAATTTGTTATCTTCATAAGCTCTCGGCGGCACCTCTCATGAGAAGTTCTTGGTAAGGAGAGAAAAACTAAAGCTCTGGTAGTTTTCTTCGCGCCACTTCCTCTCCTTCTCAATCCTATTTAGTATGTTAAAATGGGTCACTCCATGAGCCCAATTATTTCTGTAATTTCTATGTTCTGTGTTTGTCTTGGCATGGTTGGTCCAAACTTGACATTTTGGAATAATGTTGATTATAGCCCCCTAATGAATGGTCAGGACAAGGTCCACCCTCTCATATGAATATCGAATGTAGGGGAACCTCTTTTCCATAAAACCTTGTTGAATTTTAGTAACCTTATCAAACTGGAAGCCTAGATGATCAGGGATGTAGACATCTCTCAATTATTAATAGATAGTTAGTTAGATCCCTCTATTGATGATTTTAACTCCATGCAAACCTTGGGAAATATTACTTGTGTCGGGTTAATGAATGTTATGTTCTATGGTCATGAGGAATTCAAAAACTTACTTGATAACCCTCATGAGATTTGGGAGCAGTGTCATATTAATTACCAGGATAATAAGTGGGATAACTTCATTCGAATGTGGTTTAATGGTTTTCTCTGTAATGTTTATGTTCCTGTAGCTTATGCAGGTCCTTTAATTAGTTTGAATTGTGGGCACGTCCACCCTGGGCAACATCTAGATCATTTTTCAGCTATTGATATAGCAATATTTGCAAGTCGGATCTCTGCATCCTTGACATACCCTAATTATCCCTACATCAATAGATTTTAGCTCATGGCTTGTCCTGCAATGCGTTGAGGTAACACTCCTTCTGCAGGCTGGGGGAGAGGTCGTGGTCGTAGGAGTGGGAAATCATAAGCTTATGGAGTGCATATTTCTAAGACTAGAACACGGTATGCCTTAGCCACATGTAGACCATATATATCAATGACCCACCCACAGGCCCGCCAGATGGTTGAGGAGTGGGAAGAAAAGATTGTCAACCATGGTACTATTAGTGACCAAGAACTATTAGAGGATTTGTGGGACCTAGCCCTAGACCTAGGCCACAATCGCGACTGTCGCTCTGAGTATCAATAATATTTATTCACATATTGGCTAGTGAAAACCCTTCTTGTGAAGGTGTTGATGATGAGAATTATAGACATTTTAGGTCTTGTAGAATAAATTCAAGCTATTCATGAGGAATTATAGTTAATCTAGCATCAGATCCAACAACAAAATGCTTGCCTTGCCCGCATAGAGAAGCATACTCCTTGCTTGTCTTAGACTGAGCTGTTGAGCTCCAGTGCTAACGACCCAACACCAGTTAAATCTTCAAATGATTAGTCTAGTCTTTAGATTAGTATGGTTTTTTTGTTGTCTAAGTTTAGTTTTGATTAGATGTATATTGAAGAAGTATGACATATTTGGTATAGATTACAAGTTAATAGGGGTTATAAAATATGTCATGCTTTCCTTGCTCTGTTGGATAATCTTAAACTTTTCAGATTTTGGTTGGCCTATAATGCAACCAGATGGTCAATAGACCTAGTTTCCCTATGGGAAGTTTGAGACCATCTGATGTTAGATGCTGAATTTGGATCGCCTACTTATTTTTGAAAAGTAATGGAAAGATTCTACCAAGCTTACAAAAAAAATATACCTAACAACTCAAACAACTCCTTTTTAAAAAGATAATCCAACTTTAAAACATAATCTCACACACTTTGATAAAATTCATAATTTAATTATTAGATAAAATAAACAGTATAATATAAATTAAAGTTAACATCCTAAATTCACAACACTTATTTATGATAATAAAAAAACATAATAAAAAAATTAATTCGAATTATACTTATATATATATCAAAATATATATAATATTATATTATAACTATAATATAATAATATATATATATGAAGAAAACTATTGAGAGTGAGGGTCAATACAACAATATTGATAGGCATGAATCCGTCACAAGAATATTTCTCATTATCGTGTCACTAGGAGGAAATTAAACCTGGGTGGGGGAGATAACAACCATTCTACCTAATCACACAAGATAACCCCAATTGAAAGAATTACTATATGAGTTAAGCATACATACATTTTAAGAACATCTAACAAGGTTCGTAACATGGAAATAGGATTTGTTACAATATCATCGGAAAATACTATGGATTATTAATGCCACATGCCAAAAAATTCATAACTCATGTTCATATGACATATTTTTTTAATTATCATTTAATTAAAAGATTAAACTTAATTTTTAGATAAATCTCAATATTTGATATGTGACCATCTTAACTTTGGATTACCAAGCGCCGAGAGGGAGAAAATCTATTTTCCCTCTAAAAGAGGTTTTTATCTAAAGAGATTTGATCCCTCTTAGCACTTGGTAGATCTAGAGTTAAGATGGATCTAGGATGGTTTACTTATTAATTATGATTTTATTTTGTTTTTTAATTTTTTTAATGTAATTTGATGGAGTCAAAATATTTTTATTAATAATTATATTATTTTTTTAGTTTGCTAAGTTGTGTGAGTCCTGAGATGATTATATGCTTAACCTTTTGCTTGAGAAACCACGACCCAAGGGCATTTAAGTTGTTGAAATGACTTGGGGATTGCACCCATCCTCGGCCACACCAGCCCTTAATATGGTTGGACTTTTGCCTACGGAGATTCAAACTATTGACCTTCACATCATGAAGTTCCTTAACAATACAACCCATCACTGTTTATTCTATGCCCCATGGAAAATTTATAATTATAATCATAAATAATAATAATAATAACTTTAAATTTAATTATTAATTTTATTTTTATTTTTTTGTAATTTGTATCGAGTCAAGAACATTACATAACATAAATAGAACATGACAAGACAACCATCTCTTCCATACTGGCAGAGAGCGTCTCTCAACACAAAAAATATCGTAGAATATTTCATAGTAGTTAAATCCATATTGTCCACCCTAATAATTATTGATAAATAAATTAAAATTCTAGAGGCCTATTCTAAAATAGACACCTATCCACCTAATTAGTGTCAAAATATGATCAAAGCTCAACAACCTTAAAAAATTAAAAAAATATAGAAAAATAAATAAATAAATAATTCTTAATTAGAATTACATATTTTGATTATTAGATGTTTAATTATATTTTGTTAGGGTAAACTTGACTTAGTCATATAGTTAATTTATCATTAGTGATTCACATGCTCAAGGTATCTATAACCCATGTTATTTGGATTTTATGTAGCCTACTTAAAGGCATAATGAATCCATTGTAAGATTCCTTTACACCAATGCGAGGTGATGGTAAAAAGGGAGGAGATAGTAAAAATGTCAAAGAGTTTTCCGATATAATAAAAGGCTTAGCCTTTTCTCAGTAGACATAACTCGAATTGGGTGAACCATGTCAATTTTGTTTCCTGTGAATTTGTTATTGTTGGTGTTTATGTGTGCCTATTATATTTTAATCTCTCTCCTTTTTTAAAAGACTAGTATAAGAGCCAAGAGATCATGGCCTAAAGAAGGAGATAGTGGTTGCAGATGCCACCAAATTTTATGAGGTTGAAGTTGACAAATAAACTTGATTGGAAATTGATCATTGCTGAGTGGGCATGAGATCTAAATGAGAGAGCCCTAAAGTGAACTATTGTGAAAATTAGATTGATTAAATAAATGAGATATATGTGGGAGAGTTGTGATTAGTGAACCACTGATCTGATAATAACCCTTGAGTGACCTCAGTTAATTAATTATTGAATAAAGGTATTGCATACTCATGTGATGGTGTGTGTCTATGTTATTTTAGGCAATGGATCGATCAGATTGTGAAATACACAGACACTAGAAATATGGAAAACAACAAAGAAACACAGTAAGCAAATACAAGAACACAACAACTAATAAGGAGTTCACCCCAATCTCCAGGGCTATGTCTCCAATCCAGCTCCCAATGGTGGCCTTCTTTTATTGTGTCTTTAAAGCAAAGAATTACAATGAGGAGCTCAATTTGAGTCTCTTGAAACATAATTTCTTGGCAGGGTGGTCTTTGGATTCCCCAAGCCCCTAGAGTGCACAAACTCTTTTCCTTACTAGCTCTTGACCTCTCTAGTCTTCAATGGGAGGAGCCCAATGTGGTGCTCAGTTCCCGATAGATCCTCTCAGTGATTTTCTCGATGCTGCCTTGTGCTGCAGGTCAGCTCGGCTCTCTGTCTTTCTTCTTTTGCTTCACTATATTTCCTTTTCTCTATCTTTGTCTTCTTCGCTATGGTTTTTCGATATCCTCTATTGGTGTCTTTTGTGTTCTCTGTTCATGGCTTTAAATCTAGTTGATCTCATGACTGCTCGATTCCCCTTCCACCTCCGTCGATTCGCCTGTTGTTGTTCACTTGGAATTCCCTGTCTCTGCGTCATGGTCATCGACTCACAGGGAGTGGCCACTTGTCCTCTCGCGAACTGCACCAGCTCTTCCTCGTCGATTCAGTTCTTCGGTTACATCGTGGAATGAGTCATCCACCACCTCGTAGATCAAATCAGACCTCAAATCCTTATAGATCACAGCTTAATCCCCTATCAAATCCGATTCTTCCATCAGGCGCATTCTCAGCCATCAGATCTAGAGCCTCCCGATCCGATGTCATTCGCTCATTTCGCGTGGTTGACTTGCTCGATTGTTAGCGTGCGATAAGTAGTGGTTTTCTCTCTCTCATCTGCCTGCCACGCGTCGGGCGCTGAATGGAATCGCTAGGTTTCAACCAAATCCACTTACCGCCCAAGGGTACCCCTAAAATATCACCAGTTTTGGAGCGTGGATCCCGCCTTTAGCATTTTGCGCTTTCCCCACGGTTTTCCCGGCTTCCATGCGACCGAGCGGTTTGGGGTCTTTCCTTATCGAGGGGTTTTTCCCAACGATGCGCAATTAGCGCTAAGCGCTAATCGTGCATTAGAAACTGCCGCATTTTCTCGATCCGAGCTTCACAAGTGTCAGTTTCACCTCTTGTGCAGTCTCCATGGGCCTCGGTTAGCGCACTTTGACCGAGGTCCTCGTCGTTCCCCGCTGGTCGCCAACTGCCACTGTTCAGAGGTTTTCTTGATCGCTCTGTGCTCTTGAATTCAAGGTTTGTCCCGACCTGATACAGTCATGGTACTTTGATTATTTTTCATGGATCCAATTCAGATCACGACCTTCCCACTGGAAAAGCTTTTGGACCACCAAAAGTTGGTTTTCAAGCATCAACTAAGTGAGTGTATTGTTGTCTCACTTGTCCAATCTCAATCCACTTTGCACTGCTCAGCTTTGAACCCTTGAACCCTACTCTAAGGTACTCAACATCTCCTCTATGCGTCATCCTCACCTTCCTGTCCAGAACTATGTCTTCCTACAATTCATTAAGATATTCAGGTAGCAGGTCATCAATAGAAGGCAATTGACTCTGCTCTTCGGGATCCTCAATTAGAGAGGGTTCAAACAATCTCAAGTAATCTGCATTCACAACTAAGTAGATGTGCATGTAAGCTGGTAGATCAAGGTGAAAAGCATTTTCACCAATATTCTCAAGTATTTTGAAAGTTCCATACCTGATAGGCTTTAGCTTTTTACCTTCATCTTGCATCCTATCCTTGCTGATATACAGCCAGACTTGGTCACCAACTTGGAAACTATGCTCCATCTGATGCTTGTCATGCCTAGCCTTGTATTTGGCTTGGATCTTTTCCAGTTGTTCCTGTACTGCCTGGTGGATCTCTTGGATTTGTTCAATGAACCTAGTTGCCCTGTCCACATCACTGGGTCCCTCAACTGTGGTATCTTTATCAAAGACAAAATCCAAAGGAGACCTTGGTGTGAAACCAAAACAGGTCTCAAAAGGAGATCTCTGTGTAGAAGAATGTTTTTCTCTATTGTAAGCATGTTGCACATAACATAAATGTTCATCCCAAAGCTAATGGTGTTTGCTGCAATATCCTCTGAGTAGCTGGATCACTGTCCTGTTAACTACTTATGTCTGGCCATCAGTTTGTGGATGAAAAGTTGTGCTTTTCTTCAGTTTGGTGTCCATCAGTTCCCACAAACTTGACCAAAACTTCCCCACAAATTGGGTGTCTTGATCAAATACAATGGAAGTGGGTAATCCAAAATGAACCCATACATGTTCAAAGTACAATTTTGTAGTTTGTTCAGTCATAACCTGCTTATTACAAGGTATCAAAATACACATTTTGTTGAACCTACCCACAACAGCATATAGATAATCATGACCTTTCCTAGATTTAGGCAGGCCTCCAACAAAATCCATGGAAACACTTTCCCAAGGGTGAGAAGGAACTGGTAATGGAGTGTACAAGCCTAGTTTTATGTTGTTGGGCTTGCTTTTAGCACACATAGTACACCCTCTTACATATCTAGAAACTGTCTCATTCATTTTTGGCCAATAACAAAATCTCTGCAGTTGTGCAACTGTTTTACTTATCCAAAAGTGACCTGATATCAGAGAAGTGTGTGCTTCTCTAATTATCTTTATTCTCTCAGTTTCTGGAATGCATAACTTCCCACAATGGTATAAGAGTCGGTCCTTTATATGATAATCCAATTCTTCTACTCGTTTTCCTTGACTTAAAGTTGCATATACATCTTTAAAGGCTATATCTTGAGCATATTGTTCATTGTATCTTTCATGTAGCACAGAATTATGCTTAATTATAGTAGATGCATTTATAATGGGTCTAGATAACATGTCTGCAACTTTATTGTGTATGCCCTTTTTATATCTGATGACTAAATGAAACTGTTGTAGAAAATCCATCCACCTATAATGTCTTGATTGCTGCAACTTAGCTTGGGAGTGTAGATATTGAAGTGGTCGATGATCAGTATGTATTACTGTCTCTTTGCCCATTAATTAATGTTTCCACTTTTTCACACTCTGAACTAATGCATACAATTCTTTATCATATGTAGGATAGTTAACTAATGCAGGATTAAAATTCTCGAAATGATAACATATGGGTTTACCATGTTGTGTCAACACTGCTCCCATGGCATAGTCACTGGCATCTGTTTGGATCTCAAATGGTCTTTGCAAATCAGGCAATGCTAGTACAGGTGTTGTACTAATCTTTTCTTTCAAGGTGTCGAAGGCTTTCTGATGTTTGCCTCCCCACTGAAACACCTTGTTCAATCATGTTAAAGCATGTAAGGAGCTGAAATTGAGGAAAAGTTAGAAATGAACTTCCTCCAATATTGTGTTGCCCCTATGAAGCTTCTCACTTTTGTAGCAGACTTGGGTTTAGGCCAGTTCACAATGACTGCCACCTTAGAGGGATCTATTTTCATTCACCACCCCCTACTATATGACCCAAATAATTTAGAGATGTTTTTCCAAATTCACATTTTGAGAGTTTAACATAAAGTTTTTCTCTTTTCAAAACATTGCTTAACATGCTTTAAGTGTTCTTCCCATGTTTTACTAAAAATCAGAATATCATCCAGATACACAATAAAAAAATCATCAAGAAAAGGTATGAGTACATCATTCATTAATCTCATGAAATTAGCATGATCATTAGTTAAGCCAAAAGGCATAACCAGCCACCCATACAATCCCTGCTTTGTTTTGAAAGCAGTCTACAATGCATCTTGTTCTGCAACTCTGACCTGATGGTATCCACTTTGCAAGTCCAGCTTGGTGAAATAAACAACTTCTTTCAATTGATCTAAAATATCATCTATGTGAGGAAGGGGATAACGATTTTTTATTGTTATCTTATTGAGTGCTCGGTAATCAACGCATATTCTCCACGAGCCATCTTTCTTTCTCACCAAAACGATTGGTGACCCACATGGTGATGTGCTAGGCCTGATGAACCCCTTCTTGAGCAACTCCTACACCTGCTTCTTGATTTCAGCATTCTCTAAAGCAAACAACCTATACATTCCAATGTTAGGCAAAGGAGCATCTTGCTGCAAAATAATATCATGCACTATTTTCTTTTTGGGTGGCAGACCTTTAGGTTCTTGAAACAAGATACCATACTCTGAAACAACCTTTTCTAAATCAGCTTGTTGTTTAGCATTACAGCCCTCAAATACATTGGTTTTATAAGGTTTCTTTTCCTTTACAACCATCAATAAGAATTGTTTGCATGAATTTATCATTCTTTTCATCTGCCCTGAGTTTATGAGAGGATAATTATTTTTGAGCTTATGAGCTCTTACAAAGTATTCGATTCCATCTTTGACAATTAGATACTTGTTCTTAGCTCTATAGAAAATATTTTTTCTAACATACAAGTAAGGAATTCCTAAAACAATTCCACATATATCCAAAGGAATTATGTCTAACTCAACCTCATCTACAAATGTTGACCCAAAAGAAAACTTGAGTTTGCACTGTCTAGTCACTTGTAGTTGTACTTTATCATTCAACCATCCTAATGGGTATGGTTTCTTGTGAGGTGTAGTTGCTAATCCCAATTTCTTTACAATTGCTTTAGAAATTAAATTTACTTATGAGCCATTATCAAACAAAGTATCAATCTTTTGATGTTTGGAAATAATTCGAATATGGAAAAGCTCATGTCTTTTTCTCTCATTTTCTTCATCAGTAATAGATTGTGCAGAATTACTAGTAGATGCTTCAGAATTCTTACCTTTTATACCTATGGCTGCAATGGTCGTTTCATCTCCCGAGTCTAACCCCAAATCTTTTTGAATAGCTGCAGCAGTCTTCTTCTTCTTGCCCTCGAACTTCTTAGGTCTTAGCTTTGGATACAGAATCCAACAATGCTCATCATCATGCCCATCCTTTTTACAGTGAGTGCATGAAGCTTTGCTCTTCTGTGCAGTGTTAGCCTTCCTTTCTTTCCACTTCTTCTTTCTGTTCTCCTTTCTCTTTCTTGCAGTGGGTTGGGATGGTCCCCCAACTTCTGGATTTACATTCTTTCCTCTAGCTTTTAGATGAGTAGCTTGTACAGATACCTCATCTATACTAGTGGGATTAAACATGAGGATGGTGTGCTTCATGTAGCTGTGTATACCACCAATGTACTTCAACAAAGTCTCTGGTGAGTCTAATGAGATTCCTAGAATCAATGCCCTCTTTCTAAATTCCTGAGTGTACCCTTGAACATTTTTCCCTTTCAACTGTCAAAGTGTTTGCGAACTCATCATGGCTTGTTGCATGTAGGCCAATGGATAGAACTGTTTTTTGATTGCAGACACAAATTCAGTCGAGACAGAGATAGTCTTACCATGTCTTTTCATGTCAGCTTGGGTTCTGCCTTCCCACCAAACCAAGGCAGTGCCTCCAAGGCATATGCTTGCCAGTTGAATCTTGCTCTTGTCTGAGTCAATGTTGTACACTCTGTAATACACATCAATTTGTCTAATCCAATTGTCCAACTTTTCTGCATTTAACTCTCCATCATATATAGGCAAAACAAATTTAGCATCTAGCTTGATCAAAGATGCTTTCTTGTTATGTACAGGGCCATTAGGAGGTGTGAGAAAGATTTCCTCTTTCCCTTTTCCTTTTGAGTGATCATGGAAATGTTATTCATCTTCTCCTTTATCTTGTTTAAAGCCTAATGAATCTTCACCCTTGTGTTTTCTAAAGTCCTTATACATTTCTTCTACCATGGAATTTATAGCTAGGAAACTTTCTATGAATTGAGGGTCTAGACCCAGAGGACCTTCCTCTGACATTGTCTTCCGAGGATAGACTCTCCCAATTTCAAGATTACTTTTGACCAACTCTCCTTCTCCTAATTTGAGCTTTGATCTAGTGAGCATTAACAGCTAAACCAACACAAGCTTATCTAACCTTACAGCCTAAAGCTCTAATACCACTTGATCTGATAATCACCCTTGAGTGACCTCAGTTAATTAATTATTGAATGAAGGTATTACAGACTCATGTGCTAGTGTGTGTCTATGTTATTTTAGGCAACGGATCGATCAAATTGCAAAATACACAGACACTGGAAATATGGAAAACAAAAGAGAAACACAGTAAGCAAATACAAGAACACAACAATTAATAAGGATTTCACCCTAATCTCCAGGGCTACGTCTCCGGTCCAGCTTCCAGTGGTGGCCTTCTTTTATTGTGTCTTTAAAGCAGAGAATTACAATAAGGAGCTCAATTTGAGTCTCCTGAAATAGAATTTCTTGGCAGGGTGGTCTTTGGATTCCCCAAGCCACTAGAGTGCACATAATCTTTTCCTTGCCAGCTCTCGACCTCTCTGGTCTTCAATGGGAGGATCCCAATGTGGTGCTCAGTTCTCGACAAATCCTCTCAAGGATTTGCTTGATGCTACCTTGTGCTCCAGGTCAGCTCGGCTCTCTGTCTTTCTTCTTTTGCTTCACTGTCTTTCCTTTTCTCTGTCTTTGTCTTCTTCTCTATGGTTTTTCCTCTCGGTGTCTTTTGTGTTCTCTGTTCATGGCTTTAAATCCAGTCAATCTCATGACTGCTCAATTCCCCTTCCACCTCAGTCGTTTCACCTGCTGTTGTTCACATGGAATTCCCTATCTCTACGTCATGGTCATCAACTCACAGGGAGTGGCCACTTGTCCTCTCATGAACTACACCAGCTCTTCCTCGTCGGTTCGGTTCTTCGGTTACATCGTGGAATGAGTCATCCACCACCTCGGCGGTCAAATCGGACCTCAAATCCTTATAGATCGCGGCTTAATCCCTTGTCAAATCCGGTTCTTTCATCGGGCGCATTCTCAGCCATCAAATCTAGAGCGTCCCAATCCAATGGCATTCACTCATTTCACGCGATTGACTTGCTCGATCGTTAGCGTGCGATGAGCGGTAGTTTTCTCTCTCTCATCTGCCTACCACGCGTCGGGGCTGAATGGAATCGCTAGGTTTCAACCAAATCTACTTACCGCCCAAGGGTGCCCCCAATATACCGTCGATTTTGGAGCATGGGTCCCACCTTTAGCCTTTTATGCTTCCCCCACAGTTTTCCTGGCTTCCATGCGACCGAGTGCTTCGGGGCCTTTCCTTATCGAGGGATTTTGCCAAGCGATGCGCGATTAGCACTAATCGCGCATCTGAAACTGCCTCCTTTTCCCGATCAGGGCTTCCCAAGTGCCAGTTTCGCCTCCTACGCAATCTCTATGGGCCTCAGTCAGCGCGCTTTGACCGAGGTCCTCGTTGTTCCCCGTTGGTTGCCAATTGCCACTGTTCAGAGGTTTTCTTGATCGCTTTATGCTCTTGAATTCGAGGTTTGTCCCGATCTGACATAGTCATGGTACTTTGATTATTTTTCATGGATCCAATTCGAATCAACCACCATGCACATTTGATCAATTAGAGAGAAACATGGCCTAGTTGGCCATAGAAATAGAGTAAAAGGCCAAGCCAAGATGAGACAAGTGTCGTAGATAATTTTTTAGTGGAGGAAGATTATAAAGGCACTAAAAAATAGTTATATAATGAGAGAACATAGACAAAGTTGATGATACTTAGGTCAGGTCAAGTAATAAACATGTTATGGAGATCCACAATAGTGCATGACCACCCTAGAGTGTTTGGTCCAAGTTGTAAATCCTGGCCATAGGCCAAAGTATTCTCCAAGGTTGTTGTAATATTTGTTATTCAAGTATACATGTAGCATGGTAGCACGTGATTTTGAACCATCACATGCTTAGAGATGGAGGATCAAGTTGTTGAATGACGACTTGAATAGGTACAAGGGTGAAAAGTAGACTCATGTGCTATCTTGAGATTAGTTTGTTATAAGACTTATTATTCAAGCATACATGTTGTAGTGCAATGACACAAAGTAAAAATATATATAATAAAGTTATAGAATTAACCACTTAAACATGTATAAGAGTGATAAACGTACTTACAAACTAACTTGAAGAGAAAATATTGTCATCACAATTTGAAATTTACATTCAATGTCAAATCAAAAATCCATATCAATATTCAAAACACCACATATTTAAAAAACAAAAAATAAACAATAATTTTATCTTAAACTTTTATATTAAATAAGTTTTTTTATTGGATGTGTTATAATATTCCTCTATCTTTATATAGGTCATAACAAACTTGGTCACATCAAACCTCTTAATTATATCTATTTTTCTAAAGTATATATAAAAAGTAAACATGGCGTTGGAGGGCAGGTGAATCTGGAATCAGAATGGCATTCAAAGATATCGATTTATTGTAGAATTGAGGCTTCTGTGATTCATCATAGTTATAAGAAGAGCTTCGGCATAAATCACATGAAAGAGACCTTTGTCGACGCGTTTCGAACCAACTAGTGTGGTTCATCGTCAGGACAAGTTGAAGAAACAGATCTGGCCAAGCAAGTTAAATAGACTGAGCAGAGACTCTAACGGCTATATAACGGCTATTTTTGACCCTAGGACCCAGTCCAACTTATATTAACTAATTTAATATTTTTATAATGTTGATAATCTAGAAATTAGTAAAATTAGGTACAATAACTTGATCTTACATAATTTATTAATTAAATAACATTAGGTTATTAATCAATTAATATTAATGGTTATAATAAGTTAGTTATTAGTATTACCATAATATCAAAAAATAATAATCTATTTCTAGAAAATAGGTTATTAATACAATGTTCATAATGGTTAAAAATAAATTTATTATTTGATTTCTAGAAATTAGTAAGATTAGGTACAATAACTAGATTTATTAATTAAATAACATTAGGTTATTAACCAATTACTATTAATGGTTATAATAAATTAGTTATTAGTATTATCATAATATCAAAAAATAATAATATAATAATCTATTTCTAGAAAATAGGTTATTAATAAAATGTTACTAATGGTTAAAATAAATTTATTATTAGATTTCTAGAAATATGTAAGATTAGGTACCATAACAAGATTTATTAATTAAATAACCTTAGTTTATTAATAATTATATTAATATTAATGGTTATTAGTAATTACTAAAATATTAATAAAAAATTATATAATAATCTAAAAATTAGTTATAAAGAATAGTAAAAAATTCTTACTAATGGTTATAGTAAATTTATTATTTGTTTGAGAAATTTTCTTTTTAAAAATAATTTAGGTTACATGGATTAATTATATATTCATGTTCCAAAAATAAATAATTTCCAAGGTAATAGGTATCTAGCAGTAATAAAGTATGGCCTTTCTAGTTTTTTAAAAATAACATATATATATTTATTATAAATCATGCCATTTTCAATTCTAAACTCTTTTGAATAATATTAAGAAGTGATAAATTTAATAAGTTTTATAAGCATAAAAATGATTTAATAGTACATTAAGTAGTAAAGTTTTACATAAATGAGCATACCTTTAATAAATAAATCTTGTATATATTTTGTTATTAACTCAACAATTAAATACCTATTACCTTGGAAATTATTTACTATAACCATTAGTAAGAATTTTTACTATTCTTTATAACTAATTTTTAGATTATTATATAAAAAAAAATTAATATTTTAGTATTACCAATAACTAATAACCATTAATATTAATTGATTAATAGTAATTGGTTAATAACCTAATGTTATTTAATTAATAAATCTAGTTATTGTACCTAATCTTACTAATTTCTAGAAATCAAATAATAAATTTATTTTAACCATTAGGAACATTGTATTAATAACCTAGTTTCTAGAAATAGATTATTATTTTTTGATATTATGGTAATACTAATAACTAACTTATTATAACCATTAATATTAATTGATTAATAACTTAATGTTATTTAATTAATAAATTATGATAAATCTAGTTATTGTACCTAATCTTACTAATTTCTAGAAATCAAATAATAAATTTATTTTAACCATTAGGAACATTGTATTAATAACCTAGTTTCTAGAAATAGATTATTATTTTTTGATATTATGGTAATACTAATAACTAACTTATTATAACCATTAATATTAATTGATTAATAACTTAATGTTATTTAATTAATAAATTATGTAAGATCAAGTTATTGTACCTAATTTTACTAATTTCTAGATTATCAACATTATAAAAATATTAAATTAGTTAATATAAGTTGGACTGGGTCCTAGGGTCAAAAATAGCCGTTATATAGCCGTTAGAGTTTCTGCTCAGTCTATTTAACTTGCTTGGCCAGATCTGTTTCTTCAACTTGTCCTGACGATGAACCACACTAGTTGGTTCGAAACGCGTCGACAAAGGTCTCTTTCATTTGATTTATGCCGAAACTCTTCTTATAAATATCGATTTATTCTTTTGGTTAATGGTTGGAAGATGGCTAACTAAAAGTGTCAAAGGATATAATTGTCAATAAAGCCCAAGATAGACATGATGTGAGAGTATGGAATTTCAATATAGCGCTAGTAGAATAATGACATTATTAAATAGATGGAGGTGCACCGAGACCGAGATCACCAAGGAGTCACAACCCAAACGTTTCTCATCAATCACCAACATTGACATTGTGTTTAACTTCGGGCTCTTTAATTAGAATGTCCCTACATCAATATCCACATGTTTTCTTTAATTAAAAAGTCCCACATTTGACAAACTATTTAAGCTGACTTTCTAGATGATAGGACCTTTTGTTAAATGCTTTTGAAGTTATTGTAAATGGTTTCTTTCGTCGATCTAATTTGGGTATTGGGTTCATGATTTTTTTTGGGAGCCATTTGTGAGTGAAATATAATATATATTTTTATATTTTTAAATTATTTTATAGTGGATTTTTAAAAATATATTATTATTTTTTTGAGAGATTTTTTAGTGTAAATCATATAAGAATTTATTTGTCGACGCGTTTCGAACTAACTAGTGTGGTTCATCGTCAGGACAAGTTGACGATGAACCAACTTGAACCACACTAGTTGGTTCATCGTCAGGACAAGTTGGTTCATCGTCAACTTGTCCTGACGATGAACCACACTAGTTAGTTCGAAACGCGTCGACAAATGAATTCTTATGTGATTTAAGCTGAAGAATCTCTCAAAAATTTGATATGGATCACAGAAGCCTCAATTCTACAATATTTTATTACATATATATATGGTAAAATGTCCGCTTGAGGTACACTTAACCGGATATCTTGGATGAAACTTTTCTTTGTTATTGATATTTTTAAAATCTTATATATCAACCATATATTAGAAATAAAATAAATTACACATCCAAAATGAAAATATAAGAATTTTGTCTTTTTAATTTAAATTGCTTTTTTTTTCTCTATATAAAGCAGATACAAAATTATCTTATTTAATATGGACATTGAAATATTTTACCTATGGTTGACCATCAAATTTTTTTTTTATTAATATATTTTTGTTTTAAATATCGCACTTAAACTTAAAGTAAAATAAATTACACATAATGTAATATTAGTAATATTACTTTGTGTCATCTCCATATCAAGTAGTGAAGAAATTACATTTGTTCCATGTAGTAAAAAGTAAATTATTTTTTTTTACTCATCTCCATATTGAATAGTGAAGACATTTCTTCCTCGAATTAAAAGACAATTGTTTTTTATATTTTCAATTACTTTCTATTTCTATACAAAGTTATGTAAAATTAAGGTGTAAATTAAAGTATTTTAATTATGGCCTACATTAATTTCTTTTGTTATTACTATTTTCAATTTGTTAATTTAAAATATTATTTTACTATTTTTAAATGTAAAGTTATGTGACAATATCTCTCCCATAATGGGGTTGTAAAGAATTTCTTGACACAATTATATATACTATTACTTATTTTTTTTGCAAATTTCAACTTACTTAAAATACATTATTATTATTATTATTATTATTATATATATAATTGTGCGCATGGGGTAGCTCAAATGGCAGTGGTCGTGGAAATGAAGTCTCACCCAACCGGAAGTCTTGGGTTCAAATCTTGCGCTACCCTTTCCCCGTAGCAGGGTGTGTAATGAACATGAAAGTCAGAGAGTCTGAACTAATGCATACAATTATTTATCATATGTAGGATAGTTAACTAATGCAGGATTAAAAGTCTCGGAATGATAACATATGGGTTTACCGTGTTGTGTCAACACTGTTCCCATGGCATAGTCACTAGCATCAGTTTGGATCTCAAATGGTCTTTGCAGATCAGGCAATGCTAGTACAGGTGTTGTACTAATCTTTTCTTTCAAGGTGTCGAAGGCTTTCTGATGTTTGCCTCCCCACTGAAACACCTTGTTCAATCATGTTAAAGCGTGTAAGGGAGCTGCAATTGAGGAAAAGTTAGAAATGAACTTCCTCCAATATTGTGTTTCCCCTACGAAGCTTCTCACTTCTGTAGCAGACTTGGGTTTAGGCCAGTTCACGATGACTACCACCTTAGAGGGATCTATTTTCATTCACCACCCCCTACTATATGACCCAAATAATTTAGAGATGTTTTTCCAAATTCACATTTTGAGAGTTTAACATGAAGTTGTTCTCTTTTCAAAACATCTAGTGTCTGCTTAACATGCTTTAAGTGTTCTTCCCATGTTTTACTAAAAATCAGAATATCATCCAGATACACACTAAAAAAATCATCAAGAAAAGGTCTGAGTACATCATTCATTAATCTCATGAAAGTAGCATGATCATTAGTTAAGTCAAAAGGCATAACCAGCCACTCATACAATCCCTGCTTTGTTTTGAAAGCAGTCTTCCATGCATCTTGTTCTCCAACTCTGACCTGATGGTATCCACTATGCAAGTTCAGCTTGGTGAAATAAACAACTTCTTTCAATTGATCTAAAATATCATCTATGTGAGGAAGGGGATAACGATTTTTTATTGTTATCTTATTGAGTGTTCGGTAATCAATGCATATTCTCCACGAGCCATCTTTCTTTCTGACCAAAACGATTGGTGACCCACATGGTGATGTGTTAGGCCTGATGAACCCCTTCTCGAGCAACTCCTGCACCTGCTTCTTGATTTCAGCATTCTCTAAAGCAAACAACCTATACATTCTAATGTTAGGCAAAGGAGCATCTTGCTGCAAAATAATATCATGCACTATTTCCTTTTTGGGGGGCAGACCTTTAGGTTCTTGAAACAAGATATCATACTCTGAAACAACCTTTTCTAAATCAGCTTGTTGTTTAGCATTACAGCCCTCAAATACATTGGTTTTATAAGGTTTCTTTTCCTTTACAACCATCAGTAAGAATTGTTTGCATGAATTTATCATTATTTTCATTTGCCCTGAGTTTATGAGAGGATAATTTTTTTTGAGCTTGTGAGCTCTTACAAAGTATTTGATTCCATCTTTGACAATTAGATACTTGTTCTTAGCTCTATAGAAAATAGTTTTTCTATCATACAAGTAAGGACTTCCTAAAACAATTCCACATATATCCAAAGGAATTATGTCTAACTCAACCTCATCTACAAATGTTGACCCAAAAGAAAACTTGAGTTTGCATTGTCTAGTCACTTGTAATTGTGCTTTATCATTCAACCATCCTAATGGGTATGGTTTCTTGTGAGGTGTAGTTACTAATCCCAATTTCTTTACAATTGCTTCAGAAATTAAATTTACTTATGATCCATTATCAAACAAAGTATCAATCTTTTGATGTTTGGAAATAATTCGAATATGGAAAAGCTCATGTATTTTTCTCTCATTTTCTTCATCAGTAATAGATTGTGCAGAATTACTAGTAGATGCTTCAGAATTCTTACCTTTTATACCTATGGCTGCAATGGTCGTTTCATCTCCCGAGTCTGACCCCAAATCTTTCTGAATAGCTGCAGCAGTCTTCTTCTTCTTTCCCTCGAACTTCTTAGGTCTCAGCTTTGGATACAGAATCCAACAATGCTCATCATCATGCCCATCCTTTTTACAGTGAGTGCATGAAGCTTTGCTCTTCTGTGTAGTGTTAGCCTTCCTTTCTTTCCACTTCTTCTTTCTTTTCTCCTTGCTCTTGCTTGCAATGGGTTGGGATGGTCCCCCAACTTCTGGATTTCCATTCTTTCCTCTAGCTTTTAGATGAGTAGCTTGTACAGATACCTCATCTATACTAGTGGGATTAAACATGAGGATGGTGTGCTTCATGCAGCTGTGTATACCACCAATGTACTTCAACAGAGTCTCTGGTGAGTCTAATGAGATTCCTAGAATCAATACCCTCTTTCTAAATTCCTGAGTGTACCCTTGAACACTTTTCCCTTTGAACTGTCGAAGAGTTTGCCAACTCATCATGGCTTGTTGCATGTAGGCCAATGGATAGAACTGTTTTTTGATTGCAGACACAAATTCACTCGAGACAGAGATAGTCTTACCATGTCTTTTCATGTCAGCTTGGGTTTTTCCTTTCCACCAAACCAAGGCAGTGCCTCCAAGGCATAGGCTTGCCAGCTGAATCTTGCTCTTGTCTGAGTCAATGTTCTACACTCTGTAATACACATCAATTTGTCTAATCCAATTGTCCAACTTTTCTGCATTTAACTCTCCATCATATATAGGCAAAACAAATTTAGCATCTAGCTTGATCAAAGATGCTTTCTTGTTATGTACAGGGCTATTAGGAGGTGTGAAAAAGCTTTCCTCTTTCCCTTTTCCTTTTGAGTGATCATGGAAATGTTATTCATCTTCTCCTTTATCTTGTTTAAAGCCTGATGAATCTTCACCCTTGTGTTTTCTAAAGTCCTTATACATTTCTTCTACCATGGACTTTATAGCTAGGAAACTTTCTATGAATTGAGGGTCTAGACCCAAAGGACCTTCCTCTGACATTGTCTTCCAAGGATAGACTCTCCCAATTTCAAGATTACTTTTGACCAACTCTCCTTCTCCTAATTTGAGCTTTGATCTAGTGAGCATTCACAGCTAAACCAACACAAGCTTATCTAACCTTACAGCCTAAAGCTCTAATACCACTTGATCTGATAATCACCCTTGAGTGACCTCAATTAATTAATTATTGAATGAAGGTATTACAGACTCATGTGCTAGTGTGTGTCTATGTTATTTTAGGCAACGGATCGATCAAATTGCAAAATACAGACACTGGAAATATGGAAAACAAAAGAGAAACACAGTAAGCAAATACAAGAACACAACAATTAAAAAGGAGTTCACCCTAATCTCGAGGGCTACATCTCTGGTCCAGCTTCCAATGGTGGCCTTCTTTTATTGTGTCTTTAAAGCGGAGAATTACAATAAGGAGCTCAATTTGAGTCTCCTGAAATAGAATTTCTTGGCAGGGTGGTCTTTGGATTCCCCAAGCCACTAGAGTGCACAGACTCTTTTCCTTGCCAGCTCTCGACCTCTCTAGTCTTCAATGGGAGGAGCGCAAGGTGGTGCTCAGTTCCCGACAAATCCTCTCAAGGATTTGCTCGATGCTACCTTGTGCTCCAGGTCAGCTCGGCTCTCTGTCTTTCTTCTTTTGCTTCTCTGTCTTTCCTTTTCTTTGTCTTTGTCTTCTTCTCTGTGGTTTTTCCTCTTGGTGTCTTTTTTGTTCTCTGTTGATGGCTTTAAAGCCAGCCAATCTCATGACTGCTCGATTCCCCTTCCACCTCAGTCGGTTCGCCTGCTGTTGTTCACTTGGAATTCCCTATCTCTGTGTCATGGTCATCGGCTCACAGGGAGTGGCCACTTGTCCTCTCGTGAACTACACCAGCTCTTCCTCGTCGGTTCGGTTCTTCGGTTACATCGTGGAATGAGTCATCCACCACCTCGGCGGTCAAATCGAACCTCAAATCCTTATAGATCGCGGCTTAATCCCTTGTCAAATCCGGTTCTTTCATCGGGCGTGTTCTCAGCCATCAAATCTAGAGCCTCCCGATCCAACGGCATTCGCTCATTTCACGCGGTTGACTTGCTCCTCCGTTAGCGTGCGATGAGCGGTAGTTTTCTCTCTCTCATCTGCCTACCACGCGTCGGGCGCTGAATGGAACCGCTAGGTTTTAGCCAAATCTGCTTACCGCCTAAGGGTGCCCCCGATATACCGTCAATTTTGGAGCATGGGTCCCGTCTTTAGCCTTTTATGCTTTCCCCATAGTTTTCTTGGCTTCCATGCGACCGAGCGCTTCGGGGCCTTTCCTTATCGAGGGGTTTTGCCAAGCGATGCGCGATTAGCACTAATCGCGCATCAGAAACTGCCTCCTTTTCCTGATCAGGACTTCCCAAGTGTCAGTTTTGCCTCCTGCGCAATCTCCATGGGCCTCAGTCAGTGCGCTTTGACCGAGGTCCTTGTTGTTCCCTGCTAGTTACCAACTGCCACTATTCAGAGGTTTTCTTGATCTATCTATGCTCTTGAATTCGAGGTTTGTCCCGATCTGACACAGTCATGGTACTTTGATTATTTTTCATGGATCCAATTTGAATCAACCACCATGCACATTTGATCAATTAGAGAGAAACATGGCCTAGTTGGCCATAGAAATAGAGTAAAAGGCCAAGCCAAGATGAGACAAGTGTCGTAGATAATTTTTTAGTGGAGGAAGATTATAAAGGCACTAAAAAATAGTTATATAATGAGAGAACATAGACAAAGTTGATGATGCTTAGGTCAGGTGAAGCAACAAACATGTTATGGAGATCCACAATAGTGCATGACCACCCTAGAGTGTTTGGTCCAAGTTGTAAATCTTGGCCATAGGCCAAAGTATTCTCCAAGGTTGTTGTAATATATGTTGTTCAAGTATACATGTAGCATGGTAGCACGTGATTTTGAACCATCACATGCTTAGAGATGGAGGATCAAGTTGTAGAATGACCACTTGAATAGGTACAAGGGTGGAAGATAGGCTCATGTGCTATTTTAAGATTAGTTTGTTGTAAGACTTAATATTCAAGCATACATATTGTACTGCAATGACACAATGTAGAGATATATATAATCAAGTTATAAAATTAACCACTTAAACATGTATAAAAATGATAAATAACTTATAAACTAACTTGAAAAGAAATATTGTCATCACAATTTGAAATTTACATTCAATATCAAATCAAAAATCCATATCAATGTTCACAACACCACATATTTAAAAAACAAAAAACAAACAATAATTTATCTTAAACTTTTATATTAAATAAGCTTTTGTTATGGGATGTGTTATAATATTTCTCTATCTTTATACAGGTCATATCAAACCTCATCACATCCAACCTCTTAGTTATATCTATTTTTCTAAAGTCATATCAAACCTCATCACATCAAACCTCTTAGTTATATCTATTTTTCTAAAGTATATATAAAAAGTAAACATGGCGTTGGAGGGCAGGTGAATCTGGAATCAAAATGGCATTCAAAAATATCGATTTATTCTTTTGGTTAATGGTTGGGAGGATGGCTAACTAACGGTGTCAATGGATGTAATTGTCAATAAAGCCCAAGATAGACATGATGTCAGAGTATGGAATTTCAATATAGCGCTAGTAGAATAATGACATTATTAAATAGATGGAGGTGCACCGAGACCGAGATCACCAAGGAGTCACAACCCAAACGTTTCTCATCAATCACCAACATTGACAATGTGTTTAACTTCGGGCTCTTTAATTAGAATGTCCCTACATCAATATCCACATGTTTTCTTTAATTAAAAAGTCCCACATTTTGACAAACTATTTAACCTGACTTTCTAGATGATATATGACCTTTTGTTAAATGCTTTTGAAGTTATTGTAAATGGTTTCTTTCGTCCATCTAATTTGGGTATTGGGTTCATGATTTTTTGGGAGTCATTTGTGAGTGAAATATAATATATATTTTTATATTTTTAAATTATTTTATAGTGGATTTTTAAAATATATTTATTACATATATATGGTAAAATGTCCGTTTGGGGTACACTGAAACCGGATATCTGGGATGAAACTTTTTTTGGGTTATTGATATTTTTAAATCTTATATATCATACTATATATTAGAAATATATATAAGAATTTTTTCTTTTTAATTTAATTGTTTTTTCTCTATATAAAGTAGATACACAATTATCTTATTTAATATGGACATTGAAATATTTTACCTATGGTTGACCATCAAATATTTTTTTTATTAATATAATTTTGTTTTAAATATG
Source organism: Pinus taeda (assembly GCA_000404065.3). Classification (NCBI taxonomy): domain Eukaryota; kingdom Viridiplantae; phylum Streptophyta; class Pinopsida; order Pinales; family Pinaceae; genus Pinus; species Pinus taeda. The sequence goes on along the minus strand of APFE030052081.1, from coordinate 254,125 downwards.
GCACTTAAACTTAAAATAAAATAAATTACACATAATGTAATATTAGTAATATTACTTCGTGTCATCTCCATATCAAGTAGTGAAGAAATTACATTTGTTCCATGTAGTAAAAAGTAAATTTATTTTTTTTTACTCATCTCCATATTGAATAGTGAAGACATTTGTTCCTCGAATTAAAAGACAATTGTTTTTTATATTTTCAATTACTTTCTATTTCTATACAAAGTTATGTAAAATTAAGGTGTAAATTAAAGTATTTTAATTATGGCCTACATTAATTTCTTTTGTTATTACTATTTTCAATTTGTTAATTTAAAATATTATTTTACTATTTTTAAATGTAAAGTTATGTGACAATATCTCTCCCATAATGGGGTTGTAAAGAATTTCTTGACACAATTATATATACTATTACTTATTTTTTTTGCAAATTTCAACTTACTTAAAATACATTATTATTATTATTATTATTATTATATATATAATTGTGCGCATGGGGTAGCTCAAATGGCAGTGGCCGTGGAAATGAAGTCTCACCCAACCGGAAGTCTTGGGTTCAAATCTTGTGCTACCCTTCCCCCGTAGCCAGGTGTGTAATGAACATGAAAGTCAGAGAGTCTTACCAAGCTTACAAAATATATATATATATGAAGGTTTATGTATGAAATTAAAATATGAATAAGTTAAAAAGAGAAATATTCAACTTATTTTTTTAACTATGTAGTAAAGATTTAGGTATGTACTTAAATTAAAATATGAATAAGTTAAAAAAAAAAATTATTCAACTTATTTTTTAATTATGTAGTAAATATTTAGATATGAATTTAAAATAAAAATAAATTAAAAATAAAATCAATTTAAAATTATCTATTATTTTTTTCCTTAATTAAATAAATTACATCTTATTTTGTTTAATTAATTAAAAATATAACAAAATTTCTAATAATAATATAATTTTAATTTTAATCATTTTAAATAAACCAAAAATTTTAATACCAATATTTCATAATCAAATTTTCATCAAAACGTCTAATAATAATATTTCATAATCAAATTCTCATCAATTAACATTATAACTTTCAAAAACCTATTAAGAATTGAAATATGTTTCATCCATGATCATACAGGTTTTCCAGTTTGACAAGGTCACTAAAATCCAACAAGGGTTTCTGGAAAAGAGGATTCCCTATATTTGAAAGGAGTCGTCTAACGAGGCGGAGGAATTGTTCGCCAAAAGTGGTGCGAATCCGGGCAAAAAAATTTAAAAAAAAAACTTGTAGAAAAAGTGTTTGAATCGTGTTTTTGATGGTGGAAATGGGTTCAGCGCCATCAAAACGTCTAGGACACCTAAAATTTTGAAGTTTAACAACTATAACTTGGATTTACAAAAATCATTGTCGGATTTTCTCTAAATATAACCAGAATTTCCATAACTCTCTAGGCAACTCCTCCGCCTCATTAAACTACACGCATTTGATATGCAGATTAGAAAGTGGGCCTCATCCCAACCATTCATTAGGGAACTATAATCAAACCATTCCCAACCAAAAACAGAACATAGAAATTACAGAAAAATTGAGCTCATGGAGTGACCCATTTTAACCTTACCAAGAACCTCCGAGGAGAGGCACCACCGAGAGCCTTTGAAGATAGTAAATTTTCTGATTGCAACAAGTTCAATTGAACCCAACTCCCAATTCAGAGAGTACCTTATCATGTTGTAAGTTAATTTCTCGGGTTTTCATGCATGCTTAATCGTGTGTGGTTGTGGCCACGCCACCACCCTTGTTGTACGATACTTAATTACATGGCGGTGGCGTGAATTCCACCATGCTCCACCGTCTGGCTCTCACCCTGATCGGGGAGGGTTGTTAGGTATATTTAACATAAACATAATGCATTTGTCTATGATGCGACTTTTTGAAAGCCTTTCCGGTGGGTTTTTCCGGTCAAAATCCGACAGCAATTTATTGGAATCGCAAGTTTGATAGCTAGTTTCTGGGCAATCAAAGCATCCCAAGGGTTTTTCATGGTGCTGAATCCAAATATGCAGTTAAAAAACCATTTTAACAGCAACAAATCAAGATTTAACCTCAATTTCTTCCGCCGGATTCCGTCACCGGAATCTTCAAAAAGTCGCATTATAGACAACTCCTAAACATAATAGATAGATTTTTGCAAATAGATGTTAAATAATTGTATAATTATTATTTAATAATAATTTTTGATATTATTTTTAATTAATTTTAATAATTTATTTAAATTTAAATAATATCTTTTATTATATTATTTTAAATAATTAAAATAAAAGTTATATAATTTAGGTCTATTTTGTCTAGAATAGGCGATGATAAGGTGTTTTATTAATGCACTTTGTGGTGTTAAGGTCACTGGTTCAAAAATCCATGGGAAAAAATCTAACAGTTAAAGGTTGGTGTGCCCAGACCGGCTACGATCCCTGAGTGATTTTGATAGCTTAGATGCCCCAAGGTCACAAGTACTCAAGTCACAGGTTTGGCATGCCACTCATCTCAAAACTCACATAACCTAACAAACAAACAAACAAAAAAGCTATATAATTTTGATGTATCATTTAAAAACAATTTGATAATCTTCTCTAAATTTGATACAAAGATTTTAAAGATCTAATTTATTCAAACACCACCTTATTTCATGTACATGATATTGGCCCATTACCAAAAAAATGAATGATTAGTATTCCAAAACATTAAGAAATAAATATAATGATTACTTTAACACTAACTCATCTATTTCATGTATGTGTTCTAGTTTGATGATTTTAAAGTTTGAAAAAAAGCCCATAGTTAAAATTTTGAAAATAAAAATCAATATTACATTTAACATATTAAAATTTTGAAAAATAATATATATATATAATTGTTGTAATTATTTTATATATAATGCTAATAATGGTTAGAGATCACTTTCCAAGAGGTTGATAATGTGGTCATGGATATGAAAATAATGCTCTAGGTCTCGATGGCTTCACAGTTGAATTCTATAAATCATGTTGGACAATCATGGGCCAAGATGTGTGGTAGGTGGTGTAAAAATCAAGGTGCATTACCTCACTTCTCACTTCCTCCAATGCTTCCTTCATTTCCCTAATGCTTAAGTCATCTAATGCCTCATCCCCTACAACTTATTGTCCCATAGCACTCTGCAATGTAATCTGCAAGATTATCTCCAAAATAATTGCTTTGTCTCAAGTTGCTTCTTCCCTAAACAAATATAATATGTGGAGGGAAAATAAATCTTAGACAACCTAATTATAGCTTAAGAGCACATTCACTCACTATATCATCTAAAAAACTTTGCATGTTTCTTAAACTTGACATGTCTAAGGAATTTGAAAAAGTTAGTTGGTAGTACATCTACCACACCTCCAATCCCATGGATTTCACGATAAATGGATTTCCTGGGTCATGTCACTCATTTCCAAAGAATTATTCTCCATCCTGGTCAACGGATCACCCTCCCCAAGCTTCATTCCATCCTATGGCATTGGTAAAGGAGATCCCATTTCTCCCTACATCTTTCTCCTAGTGGATGAAGGCTTAAGTCACTCCGTTAGGCATGCTCTTTCATATAATCCCCTTATTGGTCTCCCTCTTGGCTTTAATCATCTACAATCAGCTCACCGACAATTTGTTGATAATACCTTGCTAATGGGTCATCCCTCTCATCAAGAGGTCGTGGAATTCAAGCACATCTTGTACATTTTCTCCATCCCCTCACAAACTGAAATAAATAGTAGCAAATCCCAAATCATATTTTTCAACACCCCTCAGGCAGTTCAAATTCACATATCTTGCATTTTCAGTTTCAAAAAGAGCTCCCTTACAACCAAATACCTTAGTGCCCCCATCACCTCCAATCCTTTGCGTCTCTCAGTTTCGGAAGTGTTATTGAAAAAATGAAAGCTAGACTATCTTGATGGACCTTTAAATCTCTCAATATGGTTGATCAGCTTACTCTCCTAAATTTTGTGCTATAAGTTATGCCTTTGTACCTCCTCTTAGATCTATCTGCCCCCAAAGCCATCCTCTCCAAGCTCCATGGATTTCAATGCTCCTTCCTTTGGGGAGGAACTCAGCTAAATTGGAAATGGGCCTTAGTGGCCAGGGAGAAGTTATGTCTTTCCAAATTTATTAGTGGCATAGGCCCGAGGGACCTTGAAATACTTAGCAAGGCCCTAAGTGCCAAAAGCTAGTGGAAATGGATCAAAAACCCATCGACACTTTGGGAAGACACACAGAGCAGAATGTTAAAATGTCAACAAGCCCCAAAGGCTCTCACATTTGGGATGTTTCATGGAAAAACAAGCATCTAATTCAAGACCACTGTGTCTAGGAGATCGGGAATGGATTGACAGATATTTTATGGGACGACTCATGGAACCAGTGGCCTAAGCTCTCAATATTGTCCAACTCACAACAACTCCAAGAATAGTTCCATCAGCAACGTATTTTTGTAGTTGTGCAATACTAGCACGATTCTTCCACCAACTCTCCTTGGTGCAAATGGAAAATTCAAGACCCAAAATATGTAAGCACTCATATAGGGGAACATCAGCTCCTAACGCCATCCTTGCAGACAAGGAACATCACAATCAACATTGATAATGATATATTACGATGGAGCTACAGTCCCTCAGGGATTTTTTTTTTGTGTAAGATTCACACTACTTCCTTTTCTATTAATCATGTATAGGAAGGTAACAAAAAATATGTATGGTGACCTCAACCTGCCCGAGGGAAACCAAGTCTGTTGGCCACCGATCAGCATTATATGCCATCCAAAATTTAAAAAGTTTCAGAATATCCATCCTTGATAAATATGCTATTGTATCTACTATATGTTTAATCCTTCTACTATCAAATTAAATGTTATCTTACCAGATCATTATAGAAACAAAAAACATTACTTTTATATAATCTACTTTCAGTCATCTCATGATTCAAAAGGAGTCTGATCCTTAGCACTCGACCTGGGCACTTCATTCTATAGCAAGCTTTGAATTTGTTTCTCCATTCAGCCAAAATGGACATTCTGATGATATTGTTGCACCTGCACAAATTAAATCTTCCTTTGAATGTCCTTTAAGCTTGGCCCCTCTTGTCGTGTTTGCGGTGGTTCTTTCAGGTCCCTGTTTGTTTTCATGGTCCTGGCCAGCAGGTTCTTCATCACCTAGTAAAGCTAGATTTTCTGTCTAAACAATGTTTTCTGGCCTCGGGTGTGTCCCGGATCTACAAGCAACAGATCTCATTCCTCCATTGGAAGCGGTCCTGTCGTTGCCTTGGCATTTTTCTCTGCTTCCCATGTTGAAATTATGGCCTTAACCTGTGCTGGATTTCCTCCATGGTATGCATGCATGAGGTTCTGCATATTTTCCTCTCTAGTTTCCCTGGCCTCTTCGCTGGGTCAGTTGAGGCCACCGGTGATTTCTTTTTCTTGTCTGTCTGTTTGCAAGCACAACAACCCCCTTTTCTTCTCGGCCCTGCTTCCACCTTCACCATTTTGCTTTCACTCTAAATTTCTTCCAACTACCACCCCTCTCTAATTCTTTCATGCTCCTAATATAAGAGCATCAGATTCAGAAGAAAAGGAAAATTAAATAAACCTGTAAGAGTAGCATAAGCACAAACATTATAACCAGACCATATTTCAAGATTGACCTTCATCCATTCCAAGTGAAACATCCTTACAGAATCTTGAATTCAGGTTTGAGGGAGATGACTCGAGCTCCCCCTAGTCCCTTCTCATCTTTCCTTCATCCTCATCGTGCTCACTATGTGCAACGGTAAGTGATACTCTACCCTTAACCACTTAATTCCCCCCTTGGAGCAGTCGGCCCACTGGGTTCCAAGCTTAGGCTCAACGACATCCAAGTTGACGGAAAAACAGGGTTTGGGGAATTTAAGAAAATAAATGTAAAAGTTTGACTATGTTTTAACTAAAATTGCAAGCCCGCCAAGTTTTGGAGCCCCTGGTTCCTCCCTCTTACCTCTCTGGTCATTGAAGCTACCATGCAGCCTGGATTTAACTGGGTTGGCTGAGAGAATGGTGAAGAACATACTCAGGCCCCCCTCCCCCTCCCCCCTCGGGTTAGTCATACAACCCTCTACCTTGCCTTATTTCCATTTCCAACAAGTTGCATTCATAATGGCGGAATTACCAACCACACCGGGGTTCAAGTGCCCCAACTCCCAATTCTTTCCCCTCTGCTCCACAAGATAACTAGGAAGCCAAGTTGTGGCTGGTTGGTCGAGCTTTCTGAATTTTTGGTGCCCTAACACCCATTTCCTAACCCCCTGGTTCTAGAGGTCTCCCAAGAACCAGAATAAGCCAGACTGGATGAACATGTATGCATTTCGAATCCCATACCCCCCTCTCATTATTCTCTAGCTCTAGAGATTGTCGGACGAACATAGGCCCTCAGGGGAGCCTCCTCCCCTTCTTCATCCCAATCTTTTGGTTTCAACGAGGGTCGTAGCAAATTTCGCTACCCAGGAGCCAAAAGTCACTCCTAACCCTCCATGCATCCCCTTATTCCCTAACAGGCTACCATACATTATAGAAAGTAAAAAACCAGACATCAACAATAGAGAACTGAGCCAAATTTCTTCTGAAACATTCGAAACCACCACCATTTTTTGCCAGACGAGCCTCCATTCTTGTAGCATTGACTCCATATCAAGACTAAGGTAGACTTGAATTACATACCAATTTCCTTATGTGGCGTAAAAGGTGTTTTCCAGGTGGTGGCGACAATCCCTTCTCCTGTAGGCAAGGCTCTCCCCCCCACTTCTAGTCTCGTCACCTACTACCTGTTTCCTCCTCCAACCTTGCATGCATGCATCGACTTCCTTCACCACCTTTCCTCCTTGATTACATTCCGATCTACCCTTTTGTTTTTCTGAGGCGATCAAGACCTACCTTTCTCTCCCGGTACCTCCTATCGTGCACGTGTGGGGTCCTTGGGTGGGCCATCCACTAACCCTAGCCACTTGTCCTTTAAGCATGTCCACCATCTATCTCTAGATATCCTTACCCATCACACCCCGATTAGGGGCCATGTATTCCTTCTCTATCCTTTCCCAGAATCTCCCTCACAGTGTTCAGCCCTTCTACCTGGTTTGTCTCATTCCCAAGGATGTCTAGGTTATTTTCAAGATTACCACAACCCCAATTTCCTAGAAAATTAGTTACCACATTCCCCAAACGACGAACATGTTACGGGATAAGGTATGTTATCTCTTTAATGAGGACTCCTATTTCCTGGACTAATCTTTTTGTTCTCCAACTCTTGCTTATTTTTCCCAATGAGTACCATGTTGGAGCTTTTTCACAGTATCTATCACTAAGGTAGAATCTCCTTCCACCACCACCTTCTAAAATCTTTATATTCTTGCGATTTCCAATCGATGTTTGAGTGCATTGAATTCTGCATCATTATTGCTCGTGATTCCACATTCCATTGCAAAAAACTGAATTTCTTAACCATGGTGATCTCTGAATATACCTCCAATTTCGACTTCACCAGGGTTTCCTTTAGCAGCTCCATCAAAGTTTAATTTTATGAAGTCCTCTAGAGGGCATGTGGGATTGAGTTAGTGGAGTTTTTAGTTTCCATGAGTTTGGTATTAGCATTTGTGGGGTCAATTTGAGAATTGCTAGGATTCAGATCTCTTGGGGCGTTGTTTCCTAGTCCTATGGATACCATTTCTCTGCCAGAATGGTTTTGTAGATGTTTTGGTTGATAATCTTCTATACTTCCGTTATTGTCTTTTTTTCATCTTTGAAAACCAACACGTTTATTTCTTTCCACACAGCCCACATGATAAATCCTAAAGAGATGTTCCAAGCTCGATTGAGGATGGGGCTCTCATAGATTTTCTTCCTCCAATTTTCCATTGTTATTTTTGTGCTTGAGCAATCTCAATCTGAATGGTCAAAGAGGATTTCATGATTCTTCCATAGTTGGTTGCTAAAGGTGCATGAGTTCAGTAGATGCTCCATTGTTTCCACTTGTGCCTCTCACATGAAATAAGTTGAAGGTACTTAAACCCCTCATTTCTGTAGTTGGTCCCATGTGACAGCTCGGCCATGGAGAACCACCCAGAGGAAAAAAGCTACCTTTGGCCATAACTGTCCCTTCCATATTCTTCCCCATATGGGTAAACATTGTTGTTGTTGGTGGTCTGCTTTCAGGTGGTAACCCTCCTATATTGTAAACATGCCTTTAATCCTATATCCCCACCTAATGATGTCAGTTCCTTCAGATATTGTTATTTTTCTGGAATTGACCTCTTTGTCATATGTTACCCATTGGGGAGAATCTGGTGTTGCGGGTTAGCATTGTCTCCTTTTCCACTCTCTCCATGTTGATCTATCATCCACTTCCCAAAATTTATTCACAGTCAGGTTTGTTGTTTGATTTGTGTATAGGAATATCTTCGCTAGGTCCTGTCAACTAAAGAGTTTTTCCCTCTGCTGCCAGTCATCTTGCCAGAACTTAGCCTTATCCCCTCCCCTGATCTCACAAAGCTATGGTTCCTTATCAGATCTTTTTTTCCTTCTTCCAAGTTCCATATGGTCTATTCCCTTGTATTCTCCTGAGTTCTCCTCAGGGAACTTTGATATCAAAGAGGCCTGTCAAATTTTCACTCACACTCAACCTCCTACTCCCAACCACAATTGGAAACATCTCTTGTAGATAAGGCATTGGCTTGAGATCACTCTTTTCCTATGGTTGTTAATCAAGCACAAAACCTTAAGATGGGAGAATCTTCCTAAATGTGGCTTCTCAGGCCCATTAATTTTCCCCTCTGTCTTATTCAAGCAAAGGACTCAACTCATCTATTTCTAGCCTTCTCCTTCACCTCCCATTTATGGATTCATCTGACCACCTCATTCAATAGTCCAAGATTTCCAGTGCATTCCATCTCAAATGTTCTAGAAAACTGGACAGACTCTCTATTCAAGACCATGGTGTTGAATAGAGCTTGGGCCATCATCCCTGGATTTCTCACCTAGAATGTTTGGAAAGAATGTAATACTTGCATCTTTAAAAATGCCTTTGCTTCTCTAAATTCTTTCTAGAACATAATTATACATCAACTAAAAGAAATCATTGCTTCCTCTTAGTGGTCCCCCCAAGATTGGGAAGACCCTCCTTGAGAACAAATGATACTCAAAAACTTGGGTCTCTCTCCCCACTCATCCCTACCCCAAAGTACCTCTCCTTTCCCTCACCCCATCAGCCGCTCATCTTAGTCACCCCCTCCACATGGTTTTATTAAACCTAACTTTGAAAGAACCTCTAGAGGTAAGCCGGGACCTTAAAGTTATGGAGGTGTTTTTAAAGATGGCTCATGCCAAATTATTAATGTATTAGCAGGAAATCTACTTTATCTGACTAGTAACGAAGTCGAACTTTAGGGTTTGGAACAGGGCCTTTGAACTGCACTTAGCAAGGGCTATAATTAGCTCCTAATAGAAGGATAATCCTTGTTAATAATCAAAATCCTTCAAAAACTGTAGTGTCGAATGATCCTCTCAAAAATATCCAACAACTTACATATAGAGGCTCATTTATCGAAAGTGGCATCTCTTCTAGATCAAATTAGTTCTCCTCTTTTGCCTCATATTTGATAGTCTATAAACAAGCTTGCAGATAGTCTGGCTATTTACACTCTTGATTCCAAGAGCCCTCTTATGGATGCACAATTGTCTTATCAAATTCTAGACCAACTTTGAAGTGCCTACCTCTCCATCGTGCGTAGGACGCTTCCTCCACCGTGGGTGCCTAGCCTTAAGTAAAGATAGTAGGTGTACGAAGCCATCGTAGATCATAAGACACTTGACTATGCATTCAATTTCTTGTTCTTTTGGCACTCATCTCAACAAGATCCTCACACATGTAAACTTTGGGAGAATGTACATTGCAACTCGCTTGCCTTGTGGGAACATGATGGCACCTCATAATCATTCATTACGCTCTCTAGTAAGAAAGGACACAGATGGCATCAGGTGGAGCTGACATCTCTCCTTGAGCACCCTTTTAATCATGCCGCCCTCCATTGCATAGTAGTCAGTAGATGCAATAATGAGCTCGGTAGTTTGTATGAGTAGAAACAATGTTTTTCATGTTAATTCTCTCCTCTCACTTGACAATGGGTTTTGTAATAAGAATGCTCTGGTCATCTTGATGTTGGAAAGAACTTATAGTAGTGGTAGTGGCTTTCAAATATCCTTGACCTAATCAATTCACAAGGCAGTTATCGTATTTGTAGTGGCCCCCTGGTCTCACAATGTTTATTTCACCCTCAAGTCCCCTACTTTGTTTCATCATTGTCGACATATTCTAGCTCATAAGAGAGTAAAGGATGACGTGTTATTTCTTGTTGCATCAGATGGTGTTATAGTATCGAGACTTGGTGGAGAGGCTAAAACACATGAGTTCTCCAAAACCCAGAAATTATTGTTGGAAATTCCATCTAGAGATGGCTCAATTAAATTAATTGACCATTATTTAGATTTTGTAAGTCTAACTTAGGAAAAGTGGTTAATTAATAGTAATTAATTGAGAAAGGTGAGAATTCTCTAGAAATTCACATGAATCGACTTGGATATGATCTCAACCATCGATTAGGTTTTAATCTTGGTTGTTGGAGTTCCACCTGGAGATTATAAGAATAGGTCGATGGGTAAATGGAGAACACACTAGTGCAGATACTTAGTGATTTAGAGAGTTTGATTCTCCAGTGCAAGTGTTTCAACAGGAGACATTGAGTAAGAGATAAAGTAGCAAGTGTTAGAGGGACAAAGACAATGATCTAGAGAAAGATTTTCAGTTCTGGAGAGGCAACAACAAGTGATTGAATAATTCCACAACGAAGCTACCCCAGAACAGCTACAAGCTTCGCACCGATTTTTCGAGTACAACCACGAGTATCGTGTTAGTTTTCCCAAAACAGTCGTTTGGATCGTTAGAAGCAGAACGACCTGTGCAAGGGTTGTCTGGTTAGTTTTGAGAGGGAGATTGAGGCAGGGGTTTGCCTATGGAATGAGAGAATTTTATCTCTAAATATTTTTGTCAGATTCTTGTTGATTGGATAACCAGTTGGGCTTCCAAAGATTGTACTCATATTTTTGTTGTTACATAATAAAATGAATCCCCATCTGTTGTAACTGGTTTTCCCACATTTGGTTTTTCCGGGGACATTTGTCCAAAATTAATGGTGTCATAAATTTTGTGTGTTTTCTAACATTTCTTAGTTTCGAACATTTTTATTTCCACGTCAGTTATTTTTATTTGTGAATAAATGGAAATGTGATTAGTTCAGTATTAATCAGAAAATTAATAAACTAAATAATCAACTAGGAGAATTAATTCTAGTTGCTACATTTCAAGGAATTTTCACATGGTATCAGAGCATATTTGACAGACAGGAAGCTCAGAGACAAAGAGAAAAATCCTTGGCTCAGAGGGAGTTGTAGTATGAATTTTTTAGATCGTCACACAGGCTATTTCAAAACAACCAAGACAGCCTCGCGAGATTTCCCTATACAATTGTGTGGATCGTGCGAGTACAAATTTAACAGTCGCGAGTGCAACACAAGGAGCAACAACTCATATTTTCGCTGAGCAACATTCTTGTCTGGGCACGGAAAGGTTTTGTAGCAGTTTGCTAAAGTAGAATCAACATCAAGTAGAAGAGAAAGTGCACACTCAAAAGGAGGAATTTCCAAATTTTCCTTGAGGGTTTCTAGTTCCATTTTTCTAAAGATGATCCATAATTTTCTAGTTGTAGAAGGTCGTGCAAGTTTTCCAGACTAGCCAGTTGGAGTTGCTGGAGTTACAGTATGCGTGTTAGTTTTCCGAAAAAGGACATTCATAAAGGTTGAGCGAGTAGGCAAATCATTTATGTGCATTCTAAGAGGGAGTATGAGCTCTAGAACAGGTAGTCGAGAAGGTAAACAGGTGGAGATTCTAGTTTTGATCTTTTGTAGATATGGTGACAGTCGGCCTTATATATCAAGACAGATTGGATGATGCCTCCAACTATTTCATTTGGAAGGCTAAGTTGCCATTTCTCCTTGATGAGCATGGTCTCTAGACCTATGCAGAGAACGTTGTGGCAAAACCTACTAATGGAAATCAACTGAAACAATTCAAGGAGATGACCAAGACAAAGTTTGACTTTTTCCGAGAAAGTGTTGTAAGAAGAAATTCATTTGAAAGATTATGGGATTCAAAGAAATTCTACCATTATCCAGAATCTAATATTAAAAGGTGGGGCTCCAGGAATAAGCATACAAGTTAGATCATCATCGACAGACAAGGGTGAAGCTTCTTTCAAAGATGCATTAAGAGGGAAAACTACCGCACAGAACAAACAAACCCCAAATCTGACAATCCCAAGTTCATACATTGTAGAAAATATGGAAAAAGCTCTAGATTTGTCCATTGAATTATCAAAAGTAAGTGATCTTTTCACTACTTTATATGCAAAAGACATCATTTTTTGTTTTAATGGTTTCTGGCCAAAATCTGAAGAGCTTAATGAATGGATCTACATCAACTGGATCAGATATTGCGATATTTACCTGTGTGCAAAAGGTTTTTTTGCGGTTCAGTTTGATGCCCAAAAATATTACAATTATGTCATAAATGATGGACCATGGTTTTGGGGAAGGGTAGGCCTCTTCGTAACCCCATGGTTTCCTAGTTTTGACACAAATTCAATGGTGGTTACAAAAATTCTGGTATGGGTAAGGCTACATAACCTTCCGCTTCCTTTTTGGCACCGTTAGGTCTTAAAAGGCATTGGGAACTCTCTGGGTAGGTTCCTAAAGACATATAGAGAAATAATGGACAAAGGGATCTTCACATTTGCACATATTTGTGTGGATATGGATTCAAGTAAAGGTCTCCCGGGTTGTGCTAATCCGACACACAAATATTTTAAATGGATATAGTGGTTAGATTTTGAAAACACAACATTCGATGCAGGGTTTGCTATCAAACAGGCATTTGCAAAACACATGCAAACAAGCAAAGAAAAGAACAAATAAGAGAATGCAAAAGAAAAAAGGATGGCAATTCCTAGAATCCCCTTTATCTGACGATGAGGAAGAAGAAATGGATGGAACCCAACAACAACAGGGGATAGAAAAACAACAATGGTCACAAGAGATGGGAGAAGAAAAGAAGGAAGAATAGAAGAAACAATCAGAGAATCCAAATAACTCAGTAGTTATTCCGATCATTGAAACCCAAGTAGAGGGGAATAACAACAACTAAGGCACAAATGGAACCAAGTGATCACATGTATCTGAAAGCTCTGATTCATAAAAAGATATCCCAAATGTTACATGCAACAATGAGATGGCCATTCTTATTTCTGCCCCACCTCTTGGGATCTGGCAAAAAGTCCAAAAGAAGAAAGGAAAAAAAGAAAAATCCAGTTTATCTGGCAATCTGTAAATTTAGTTTTTTTTTTATTCTTTGGTAGATTTGCTACTATGTGTGTGTCTTGCACACTAGACCCACAGGACAAACTCTGAATGCTTCAATGCATCTACTAAATGCAACTTTTCATTTTTATTAATAGAAAGATACTAATTTTTTCCTTGGAAAAGAAAAAAAAATCATATTGAAATATATTTATCACCTAACATGGATCTTTAAACAATTTATTCAAGTTTTACATTGCAATATTTAGAAGAAAAATATAAGGAATTTTTTTAATTACTTTATCTCTGTAAAATTTAGCATAGAAATATTTAATTTGTGGTTCCGACAGTGAAAGTGAAATATTTTTACCATGTCTTCTTCACAATGGGCTCTAATATTAATTACCACATCTTCTTCATTATGGGTTGTAATATTGACAATGAACAGAGAGAGCATAGTGAGAGTAGGATTATAGATGTTTTATAATGTTTTTAATTAAAACTAACTAAAGATATATTCAATTCTATTTTTATTATAGTTGACATTCTTTTTTTAATTTTTGGTATATATATTTTTTATTTTGAAAGACACACATGTCAAGTCCAAGCTGAGTATGAACATAATTACACATCTCTCTCATATTGGATTGTAGAATGTGCCTCTCAATACAATAAGGAAACATTTTAACATGCTTAAGTTCTAGTGAGAACACCACTTTTTGATGTCAAATCCCCCAACAAATAGGATATCTTCGAGATTCATTTCCCCACGAGTAAGCTCATTTAAAAAGAATCAAAAGACAAAAACCTAAATCAAAACACTACTAATCACATGAGCAACCAAATCCCCCAACAAATAGGATATCTTCGAGATTCATTTCCCCACGAGTAAGCTCATTTAAAAAGAATCAAAAGACAAAAACCTAAATCCAAACACTACTAATCACATAAGCAACCATACTAGAGAATGTTGAAGAGGATAATACTGAAGACAAATAACCAACATGTCTAAAGAAAGATAATAATGAATGTAACCATAAACTGAGGCAAGATTGAGTATCATTTGTTCTTGGGATAAAAATGAAATGTCCATTATATGTGTAACATTAAATCTTTAAATGTGATATAAAAATAAAAATAAATTACAATTTTCATTTAATTTTTAATAAAATATTTATTTTTTTATATTGATGATTAACTATTTTTTTTGGGTGATGAGTTTTTAAATGATTGACATGCCGAACCAGTTGAAATTTTTGCCACCTTTTCACGAGAACATATCACTATTGACTTAATATAATATTTTTTTATATAATAAAATTATATAATTATTAACATTTGAAATAACAAACTTCCCACCTATACCAATTCCAAAATATTCCACCCACCACCACCACCACCCCTTACCATTTTCTTTTTCATAATAAAAATTTTAAATTTCAAAATATTTTAAATATTATTATTTCAATTTTTTCTTTTCCATAATAATATTTTTTAAACTATAATATTATTTATTTATCAAATAGTTAATAATAATTTTAACACTATAATATTATTATTTTATCAAATAAATATACTATAACATTGTTTTAAAACTATATATTATATTCGAGTCAGATATGACTATCCAAAGAAATCATGAACCCAATACCCAAAATAGATGGACGAAAGAAACCATTTACCATAACTTCAAAAACATTTAATAAAAGGCCCATATACCATCTAGGAACTCAACTTTAGATTGTTGGTCAAATGTGGGACACTTTTATTAAAGAAAAACCCTACCTTAAACGCAATGTCAATGTTGGTGATGGAGGAAGAAGATATGTGAACATTGATGTAGACCTAAAGAAAGGAATGGGTTGTTTAGGTGTGGGTGCACCTTACATCTATTTAATAATGTCAGCATTCTACTGGGCCTATATTGATTCATACTATGACATCATGTGTACCTTGTGCTTTATTGAAAATTATAACGATATGTACCATATTTGTGAACCATCTTCCAACCATTGACCTACCAAATAAATCGAGATCTTTGAATGTCATTTTGATATAAATCGAGATCTTTGAATGCCATATTTGTGAACCTACCTACAAAATAAATCAATATCTTTGAATGCCATTTTGATTGCAGATTCACCCACCCTCCTACCCCATCTTTAATTTCTATATATTTTTTAAAAGATAGATAAAGCAGGGGAACATCTCTATAAAGATAGATATGTTAGCAAAAGGCTTATTTATATATATATATATATATATATATATATATATTTTTGGTGTTTTGAATTTTGATGGGATAATGAATGTAAATCTCAAATTGTGATGATAAGATTCTAAGAAAATAGTATAACTATATAAAAGAGTGAAGGGTGTTAAGTTAAATGTGATGGTTTTGGATATTTAGTAGTCTATGGTATTATATGTAGTTGAATTTTTAAAAAGGAGTGGGATTCTCCATTGTGATGTGTCAAGACTAAGTGGAAGGTTCACTTGGTGGGGGCCAGGGTGTTGGTCAGTTTGGCTATGTTTAAGTCAAGGATAATAATAGATATATTGTTAAATGATTTTTTCTTTATTGGGGTTTTCTAGAGTAAATCATGTGTACATGGTTTCTGTTTATGTTGCTTTATAACTTTTTTATTTTTATTTTTATTATTTTTTGGTTGCTTGACTTGGGAAGATTAACTTGTTCCCAATAACTTTGCTAAAGTCCATATAAAAATATATTACCATCCACCAAAATACATGAGTAACTAGTGATGCAAAGGCTAGATAAGAAGACACTCAAACATATAATTTTATTAAATTAATTCTCTCCAAACTTGGTTTTACAAATGAATTACATGGCTATTTATTCTGGAGGAGGAAAACTCTCGAATTCACAAAGAGAAATTGCTTCCTATATATTTGGAGGAAGTTGAGAGAAATCATCTCAAGTCAAGAAATCTATCATAACTACTTATTCTCCAGCAAATTCAAGAAGTCCTCATAAAATCTAGAATTTTTCTAAGATTCTCCAAAATAAATAAATATAAAATAGGAGATACTCTTGCATCATGCTACCGGGAAGGAAAATATACATTCATATGCTTTGCTTATGGAATTCTTCAATATTAATACCATATTTTGAAATATTTGTTGATGTCATCCAAGTAGCATCTTCAACTCGTTGATTCTTCCATTTAACCAAGTATTGAAAATACTCTTTATTCATGTTCCTTTTAGCCACCTTTTTATCAATGATTGATTCAATTTTCTTTGCTGGTATTGAAGGTAGTTGCTCCTCCCACTTAACTTTATCACTAACAGGTACATCTGTAGAATCGTTTATTGGTTCCCTAAAGGGGTATAGATTTGAAACATTAAATATTGTTGAGATGCCAAAGCCTTTAGGTAGTTCTCTTTCATAAGCATTCAGGGAAATTTTTTCAAAATTTTACATGGTCCGATCTTTTTCAAATTTAACTTATTATATTCCCCTTTACAAAATATTTCTTTCCAAAGATTTGCCATAACCAAGTCCCCGACTTCAAAATCCAATTGTCTTCTTTTGGAATATACCCTTTGTTTATACTTGTTGTTGCTTTCTTGTAATTGTTGCTTGACTCAGTCCTGTATTTCCTGCATATTGGCTGCAAAATCTTTAACATTTGCAATATGATAAGAAAGCAATAACATCACAAAGAACTTTATCTTTATATATCATCCTATCTAGAAATCCGCTTCATATTGCTCATTAACTAGTATTTGATGTCCCTTTTGCAGCCACGAGACTTTGTAGGGAGTAGGATGCTTAGTTTTCCTTAAATTTAACTTTTCTACCATTTTTGTGGATACTAAATTATTAGTACTCCCACTATAAATAATGACTTTACAACATTTTCCTCCTGATTTACAGACAATTTTGAATAATGTTTTCCTTTGTGCAGGTTCCTTTACTTCTTTAGGAAACTTTAATAAAGTTATTTTCTTCATTAAGGATTCACCAGTTTCAGGTGCATTTTCGTGTGTAGAGGATTGTACACACTTTGTATCAGTTTGTGCCATAGGTATGTTACCTTTACTAGAAAATATTTCTCGACATTCATCAGATTTATGGCCAACTTTATTACATGTATAACATCTTACCACAAAATATCTACCTCTACCTCTTTGATATGCTCTTCGTCCTCTGAAATCTCCTTTTGATGATGATTCTACCTTATGTGAACGGTTGCCTTCTTCTTTTTGAATGGGAAATATTCCACTTGAATATCCTCTGCTTGATTTTCCTATACTTGAAGGTCCTATGCTTGATTGTCCTCTGCTCCTTATTGTACTTTTTCGTCTTCCTCTTTGACTCTGCTTCCTTGTCATCTTCTCTTCTATCTCAAGGGTTATCTAGTAAGCTTCTTCAACAGTTTTCAAAGACAAAATATCCAATTCATCTTGTATTTCAAATCTTAGACCATTAATATATCTAGCTATCATTCGTTTCCACATTACAAAACCTTATACTTAATCTATAAAATTCTTCTGTATATTCTTTTACAGACATGGGTTTCTGGTTAAGTTTTTGCAACTGTTGAAAAAGATTTAATTGATAATCTCGAGGAAGAAATTTACCTTTGAGCTTGGCTACCATCTGATCCCAACTTGTGATCTTCCCTTTGCCTTTATTTCTCCGCTCAGCTTGCACACTATCCCACCATAGTGCAACATGTCCTTTTAATCTAGTCATCGCGAACTTGACTTTCTTATCTTTAGCTACATTTGCATAGTCAAAATATTTATCCATGACGCTAATTCGGTTGATTAGTTCTTCAGGATTTAAGTTTCCCTCGTACATAGGCACTTCCAATCTTGGCTTGCTACTTAATCTTGCGATCATCTTGACCATTTTCTCTTATGGTGTTTCTTCTTCAACTTCAACTTCTTATTCTGAGGTTTCTTCTGCTTCGCTGATATCTCCAACGTCGACATCTCTTCTGTGTGTTGTCTCCAATGGATCTAATCTCGTTCGAATATGTCTTACTTCATTGAGTAAGACTTGGTTGGCAGTTGGTCTTCCTCGACCAATTCTAGTGCCCCTGGCTCCTCTAGCTCTATGTGCCAACTTCATCTTTTTAATTAATATAAGGACAATAACTCTTTAATTATTTACTTAAATAACTCTTTAATTCTTTACTTGTAAATATTCATAAGAATTAACCAAAATACCTTCTTTTCAATATAAATACTTCACCTTGGAATCAATAGTTTTATACCTTCAAAATGCTACACTTGTTTTAATATGCACCTTTATTACCCCTTTATGGCTTCAAAATAAAATATTACGGGTACCTCTTATTTTTTATGGCCTAGTTTATTTAATATGAATCACCTCACAATAATATATCATTACATACATAAATAAGGACTTTGTGCTCCAATCTAAAGAGTCTATACATGCAATAGTTCTAAGTGTCTTGCTTTTCTCGCTTACTGCATTAAAAAAAAAATTGTGGAATTTTATCTTCCCACGTGTTGTAGCGGTTGCAACACCCTCCAAAAGTTTGGCCTGTACTCAAATTTTGGAGCCTACTGTGGATCCTATGATGAATCGTTCCTTAGTCACTTATTGGTAAGTTGATGGTCTCAAGCCCCCCTTTTCAATCTTAAGATTCGTTCACACTTTTATCTCTCTACAATATGTGTCATCTTTGGGGATGGGGATTATTGGTTGCTATGCAAAGGGAAGTTTGTTTTTCTTCAACGGGAAATCTGACTAGCTTCCCTTAACATTCAAAATTGCGCAATGGTTTCCTCCAGTGTACTTCCCTCAACCAAAACCCACTGTCTCTAGAAACTGTTCAGTTATGTCCCTCAGCTTCCCAGACTGCCTTGCATCCTGAAACTGCGCATATGTGTCCTCTTAGGGCCTCATCCCGCAACAGTGTCTTGCATCCTAAAACTGTGTGGTTTTGTCCTTCAGCTGCTTAGTCTACCTTGCATCCTAAAAACTGCGCAGAGGTGTCCTCCCAGGGCCTCATCCCGCAACAGTCACTGCCCACTGAAATTGCGCGGATATGCCTCTCAATGATCACAAGAAGGATGACATGCTAGAGGACTCAAGGAGCTAAGGAAGAAGATAAGAAGACCAAGGAACCCAAGTTATGATAGAAGATTGGGGTCGCATGAAGAATCCATCTGATTCACAACCCTTTTGAGGGAAGGCACACTTATGGACCATGGCAAGACGACGAACGAGATAAAGAAGGAGCACACATGTTGGAAGACTTACTTGCAGTCAGATGGACGAGAGAAGCACATCCAAGAGCAAGCGAAGAGAACACATGCATACAACTGTCTTGCAAGACCAAGACCGTTGAAGACCCCACAACATCAAGTCATATAGAGGATAAGACAAACCACACTCGAGAGTACATCCATCACTTAGCAACGCAAAAACTTGACATGGACACCACAACTAGTCAGTACATGTCAGCAATGTCATGTCAAGTTGTGTCATGAGTTGTCAAGGCCACATCACTACTATGGGCCATATTTGTTGTAACCAAATGTAATGTAAAGTGGACGTCTAATGGACACACACATGAAGATGAAGAGTCATGTCAGCTGAAAATTCATAAGAAGTTGAATAGTTATGAGGGTAGTCCAAGAGTCACAAGGGTCAAGCATCACCCTTGGCTATATATACCCCTCCCATTGTATGAGCAAGGACTTTTCACCTTGGCTCCTCCCACATATCCTTGAGAGTAGACAGTCAGTTCTTTGAGGAGCAAGGAGTGGCTATAATGTCCCACTACTGGGACTAGTAATGTATGGTGTACAAATGTTTCTTGGGACTTTTTCTTAATTCAGAAGCCTGTTAAGGTCAGCATGTTTTCATGCATGTTTTGTAGATGTTCGTAAGACTATTCTTTCGGTATTTGTAATGCATGTTTGTTTCAGTTGTACTAAGATCGTTGAACTAACTTGGTTATTTTAGTACTTACATTGTTGGGAATGTGTTGTATTGGTTATCATCGTTGTCTCATCCCTATGGACTACTCTGCGGAATACTATACACACCACCTTTGTGTAGTGGTTATCACTATTGTCACATCATTGTAGACTACTCCGTGGGATACTCGACAGGCCATCTTTGTTTTCTGGTTATAACAACCGTCACATCTATGTGGACTACTCCACTAGGTGGTGTACGTGTTGTCCCCTTCACTTCAGTTTTAACAACCATCACATCCATGTCAATTACTCCGTTGGGTGGTGCATGTGTTGTCCCTTGCACTTCGATTTTAATGACTGTTGCATCTGTTGTGGACTATTCCGTTAGATGTCAGACATACCTTTCAAGTTCGTGTGTGTCTCTTCCTGGGTGGTACTATTACCTCTCACTTAGAGGCTCACTTTACTCTCCCCCTTTGTAGTAAGAGAACCTAGACACAAGTTACATTACGCACTCACCAGGCACACTTACCTTGTTGTTTGAAGATACCAGTGCAATGCTCTCATGTGTTGACAGCTAGATCGAAGGCATATCTATAAGTATATGGCAATCGAGCCTTTATACTGGATGGGACTCCTACACCAAACGGTGTGAGGTCTAGTTGGGAATTCATACCGGGGAGATCCCTTGAATGTTGGCAGGTCTAGCATCATCAACACCACGATTGCGCAGGTCTATTTCTCCACAATGTGTTAACCAATCACTCTTTGTGTTCCACAAATTTTATTAAAAGAATCAATGTCATGCTTGGCAGAGTTGAAGAAAAATTCCTCAATTCAGACACAGCCTTTACAGTGCTTACCATAGCTTCATAAATACAAATTTCTAGCAACTTCCACACTTACCGATCTATAACAATGGGTTGATCAACACTTTGATTGGTTCAACCTACCACGATGCACAACTTCAATCAACACCGGTGGCTCCACAGGTCACAATGCTCTCAGCTTCAATGTGATTATATCTCGAGCAACGCAGATCTCCAAGGCATTGCAAATCGTAGATCTCGGAAGCAACTCATTACAAATAGTGGATATAACTATAACGACTTGTCACAATACACTCTATAAACATTTTGTAAACACACACGTTCACAGGGTTGTTTGAGATGTGCTACAGGCCCACAAGATCTTGTACACGCACAACGATTCTCACAAGTCCAATACTTCTACTCTTACAAGTTTCAATTGATCCATCGCCCAAATCTACTCTGATACCAAAATATGACGCAGACGCTAGATAAGGAAACACTCAAGCATATAATTTAATTTAATTAATTCTCTCCAAACTCAGCTTTACAAATGAATTACAAGGTTATTTATTCTAGAGGAGGAAAATTCTCGAATTCACAAAGAGAAACCCATTCCTAGATATTTGGAGGAAGTTGAGAGAAATCCTCTCAATTCTAGAAATCTATCCTAACTACTTGTTCTCCAAAAAATTCTAGAAGTCTTCATAAAATCTAGATTTTTTCTAAGATTCTCCAAATTAAATAAATACAAAATAGGAGATGCTCCTGCATCAACTAGTCATTGTATTTGCCAGTTTTCTAGGACACTTTTTTCTTTTACATGGTTCATTAACCATCTCATATCCTAACATCTCACATTCCTCCCCTCAAGCTAGCATACAAGTACACTTGCCACCCTTGTACCTATAAGCGGTCAATTCCACAACTTGATCATATATAACTTCATATGCCAGTGCACTACAACATGAATGCTTGAATAATGGGTCTTACAACAAACTAATCTCAATGTAGCATATGGTATATCTAACATCCTAGTACCTATTCAAGTGATCATTCCACAACCTGATCCTCCATCCTCTTTATGCATGAGAGAGATCACATGATGTTCTACCAAGCTACTTGTATACATGAACAACATATCTTACAACAACATTGGGGAATGCTTTGGTCTATGGCTAGGATTTACAACTTGGAAAAAACAATCTAAGGTGTTCACACACTACTATGGCTCTCCATAACAAGTTGGCTCCTTCACCAGACTTCACCACCATCCACTCTATCTATGTTCTCTCATCCATCCAACCGGGTGACCTCTCTCTCACTATATACCCATTCTTTTGAGTGCCTTTATACTCTACCTTCACTAGGCAATCATTATGACGATTGTCTCACCTTAACTTGGCCTTTTACTCTATTTTATGCAACCAATTTGGTTGTATCTCTCTAATCAATGAAATTTTCACAATGGTTCACTTCACAACTCTCCCACATAGATCTCACTTCTTCAATCGATCAGATTTGTAGAGTGGTTCACTTCATGGCTCTTCCATGTAGAGATCGCACCCGTTGATCAAATTCTAATTAGGCTTCTATGTTGGCTTCAACCTCATACTATTTGTGGGCATTTGCAACCACCATCTCCTTCTAAAGGCCATGATCCATTGCTTCATATAGTAGTTGTTCAAAAAGGGGAGAGATTAAAATATAATAGCCACACATAAGTACCAACAATAGCAAATTCATAGGAAACAAAATTGACATGGTTCAACCAATTTAGGGAGCTATGTTTAGTGAGAAGTTTTCTTTTATTATTTCCTCACCAATCTCATTAGCATTTTTATAATCTTTTCCTTTTTATCTGCCCTCTCAATGACCCAAAGGCATCTTACAATAGATTCATTGTGCCTTTAATAAGCTACATAACATCAAAATGCCATGGGTTATTACCAATTACCAATGATAAATTGACTCTATGACTAAGTCAAGTTTACCCCAACTACCCTAACAAAATAATTAAACATGTATTAATCAAAATTTATAACTCCGATTAAGAATTATTTATTTAATTGTTTTAAATTTTTTATGTTATTAAGATTATTGAGCTTTGATCATATTTTGGCACCAATTATGCTAATAGACGTCTAATTTGGAATAATGCCTCATGAATTTGAATATTCTTAGTAGTATTTACCAATCAAATGTTGAGATTTATCTCAAAAGTAGTTATGCCCTTTTTCCTTTTTAATTAAATTGACTAATTGAAAAAAATAGTCAAGAGAACATGATTTGTGGTTTTTTGGGCATGTGGTAGTAAGCCATTGTATTGGCCTATGGTATTGTAACAAAAACTATTTACAGGTTAAGAACCCTTTTATATTTTTTAATGTATATATGTTTAACTTATACATTAATTATTTTTATAATTAATAATAATAATTTAAAATAAAGTTGTAATTTAGCTTATTTTTATTATTTTTTCAATAAATGTGAAATTTATCTTAAGGCAAGTGTTTTGAGTTATATTTGTATTTATCAGCCATTTAATTTAAGGGTACCTTTTAGGGCATTTTTTCTAGTTAATTTTAACCGAAATCTGGCATAGAGTTTTAAAAACTTGAGTTTAAGTTGCTTAATCTAAATAATTCAAGTAACCCTAGGGTTTTTTAGGGTGTTGAATCTATTTGTGTATTCAAAATGCATTTCAAACAACAACAAAAACACAATTGTGCTTGAAATTGTATTATTAGATTCCGGTGAAAAAACTA
Organism: Pinus taeda; assembly: GCA_000404065.3. Lineage (NCBI taxonomy): Eukaryota > Viridiplantae > Streptophyta > Pinopsida > Pinales > Pinaceae > Pinus > Pinus taeda. The sequence continues at coordinate 230,130 of APFE030052081.1, read as the reverse complement.
TTTTGTCTATAAGTTACACTAGGCCTTTAATTTATATGATCATGCTAATTTTATTAATAAAATTGCAAATTTTAACAAAGTTTATTTTAGTTTTATTAATAAATATTTTGCAAATTTTATCAAAGTTTTTTGACGTTGAAAACTTCTAAAGCAATGTATGGTCTGGTTGAGGTGTCTAAAGTTTAGGGTGAACACTTTACCCATGGTTGAGGTGTCTAAAGTTTCAGATGGACATTACACCCATCCTCAGGGACAATATGTTGAAATGATGAAATGGCACCTCAACTAGATCACACAGTGCTCAATAAGTTGAAATGATGAAATGGCACCTCAACTGGATCACACATTGCTCAGTGAGTTGAAATGATGAAATGGCACCCATCCTCGCATTGCACCCATCCTCAGGGACAATATGTTGAAGTGATGAAATGGCACCTCAACTAGATCACACAATGCTCAATAAGTTGAAATGTTGAAATGGCACCTCAATTGGATCACACACTGCTCAATAAGTTGAAATGATGAAATGGCACCTCAACTAGATCACACAATGCTCAGTAAGTTGAAATGATGAAATGACACCTCAACTAGATCACACAATGCTCAGTAAATTGAAATGATGAAATGGCACCTCAACTAGATCACACAATGCTTAGTAAATTGAAATGATGAAATGGCACCTCAACTAGATCACACAATGCACTAAGTTGAAATGATAAAATGGCACCTCAACTAGATCACATAGTGCTCAATAAGTTGAAATGATGAAATGGCACCTCAACTAATCACATAGTGCTCCAGAAATTTTCAACAGCATATTTCTAACTGTGAAAAACTACATACTAAAAATTGATTCAATTAAGTTTTAAAATTAAATTATTTTTTTTAAATAAAAATAGTTTAAATTATTAGATTAAATTTAATATAAAATATATTTAGATAAACTTAATTAACAAACCTTTTTTGACAGATGTTAATAATTATAAAATTGTTATTAATATCATCACTTTCATTGATATTATTAATTTATTATAAAATTTAAGTAATATTTTTTATTATAATTATTTTTAATAATTAAATTAAAAAATATATATCATTTCGAGATATCATTTAAAAAGCAATTTATATCTTTTCTAAGTTCGATACACAGATTTTAAACATCTAATTTATTCAAACACCACAACGATTTTAAACCTCTAATTTATTCGAGCACCACCCAATCACATGTACATAATGTTGGCTTACTACCAAAACACTTACGAATAAAAAAAAATGAATGATAAAGATTCATTCATATTATATAAAAGATGAATAAATAACGATTATCACGTTCACATTGAGGAAGTTCCCCAAATGTAAAAGGAAAAAGGAAGAAATTAAGACTATGGCTTTGGTGCTTGTAAGCCTAAAGTTGCATAAGGAACCTTGTATGGGAATTTTATGGCCTTATCAATTGAACTGGATTTTCCTTGGATTATTCTCGTAACAAATTGGCTTGGGTGGGAAGTCACTAATTAGATCATGGGTTTTATGATTTCAACATTTTTTTCATATTGATTAATGGATCTTTTATCCACTTTTTTTAGTTTTAGAGGTTTTAGGTAAGGGTGTATTCTCTCTCTTCTCTTGTTTTTTCAGCGATGGAAGGCTTGAGTCTCATTTTGTTTAAAGAAAAGTAAGAATGAAATATTAAAGGAATTAAAATATCATATAATTAGTACATTATTTATTTACTCTTTGTGGATGATGTATTGTTGATGGGGTTGTTTTTGTGTCAGAATGGCAGGTCTTCCACAGGTGATAACCTTATTTTATCAAGCCACCACAATGGAGATTAGTGTAACAAAAATCATTATTTCTTCAAAACGATGTGAGACTCTCTCTTCCATAAAGTCTATTTTTCCCTTCAAGTGGGCACATTGAAAAGGTTTTAAGTATTTAGGCTTCTTCCTAAAACCAAATGGATATTTAAAATAAGACTGTAAGTGGTTGTTCAGAAAAGTAGAGAGGAAAATAAGCTTGTGGTGTTATAACTAGCTATCCTTGTGGGGAAAAATGATTTTAGTTAAACATGTTATGTAAAACATTTTGGTCTTCTAGTTGTCCATCTCCAAGATTCCCAAAGCAATTCTAAAGAGTATAAGATAAAGGATGTTTAGCTCCATGTGGATTGGTGGGAAAATTGAGGGGATTCACCTTGCAAGCTAGAAATCTTTTTCTAAGCAAAAAAAGTTTGGTGGGTGGAGTTTCAAGAACCTGGTTTGGTTTGGTAAAGCTCTTGCTCTAAATAATTTCTGGGGAGGTTTGTTTGGTGAAGGGATTTGGAACCAAGTTATTAAAGGAAAGTAACTTAGAAGGTGCTAGGGGGAATGCCTTAGAAAACCTGCAAAAAATCTAGTCCATAGGGGCTCCATAGTCTGGAAGGCCCTCATAGATTATTTTATCTTTCTTTTTCAATGGCTTGCCAAGAAAGTTGGAGATGGAAAATAGGTGATTCTTGGCAAGGATCCCTTTATTGGTGGAGCTCGTTGTTACAAGTTATCTCCAAAATTGATTCAATTCTTGAACTCCAAAGGTTATATCTATCTTAATAATGTCAAAAGAGTGGGGTTGCACTTCTCTCAAATGGTTATTAGTTAACTCCAGCGGAATTAGGTTTGGTTGGTCCTTTGGCTGACGAATGGAATTCATTCACAAAGGAGTTACCTATCAATGATGTTAGCTTAAATAACTCAAAGGATCAATTGGTTTGGAGTTGGGATACCTCTTCTAGTAGGGTGAAAGCAAACCTTGCTTATGGAGCCATTGCCCACTCAAGGGTGTTTCAAGATCTCAACTGGTTGAATAACTCTTTTTGGAAATGGAAAATCCCTAACAAGCTCAAGTGTTTCACTTGGTTAGCCCTACAAAACAAAATTTTAACATAGGAAAATCTCCATAAAATAGGTTTTCTGGGCCAAATATATGTTGCCTCTGTAGACTACTAGTATAATCAGTTAACCACATACTTGAAGGTTACAAGATTACTAAGAAAATATGTGAATATGCTCTACTGGTTCTAGGAATTAGAAAGAACTTTGATCAACCTTTCTTTGAGGATACCCCCTTCATCATTTGATGGAGATGTACAAAAAGCTTTGTTCGCTTCCACTTTTTGTGGCTTGGGGAATCTAGCTACTTAAGAACATGGTCACTTTCAAAAAGTTATTGTTAATAATATATATGCTAAAAAAATTGTTGATAATTTCAGTAATAAATACAAAATTACAATATAACAAACTGAATATTATTATTTTTTTTTATTTTTAACTCTTTATTATTAATTGAGCCAAAATTTAAATGTTTACCCTCATTTATATACACTACAATATCTTTGTGCCAAACTCTCCTTGCTCGACCCTCTCTGTCACGCCCCCAAGCCTACGGTAGTCTTCCAACTGTGCCAGCGAGGTGCGGCACCACCGAACACTTTCTTTTTAACAATACTCGTGCACATGGACTACGCCTAATTCACATCCTCCTACTTAGTTTGTGCTTCTCAACCAAGTAAAATTAGTTATCCTTTATATCAATGAACACCCATACTTTATTCATTATCAACAACAATTCTAAACGACAACAACAATTGCACGATATAAAGGGGAGGGGAAACTCCCTGAACAATGAGTCTGCCCAACAATATGTATTAATCAGCCTTTCTTCAATAATACAAGCTTACAAGTATTCTTGGCAAATTCCAAGTCTATACTTAGCCAAATTTACAATAGAAGCAAAACAGCCTTTTACAACCTGTGTGCACACCTTGCACGGTGGGAGGGTGCTCGCCTGAGTCACCAAGACTCCCTCGTCAAGTCTTACGCAAATCTACACCTTCACCAAGTCACGGGCACACCTTGCTCAACCTTCGTTTCATCCCAATTACGTCCTCAAACCATGCACAAGACCAACCTTAAGTGCATGAGTTGTGCGCTCGTCCTTGTCCCCTAATGCGCACTTCTTATCTGCACCTATGCGAAGATCCTTGATCAAAAGTCGATGGGTAAAATGACCTCCAAACGCTCCAATATATATGCTCTTTTGGAGTGGGTGGTGGCTTGCCCAACCGACACCCAAATACATGTTTACACACCCTTGAACACCTTTTAACAAGTCGGCCAAGCCCTCAATACATGTCGGCCTCCAACTCCATCATCCACGCCTTCATCGTGTATAAACTCCTTATCGTTCCCTTGCAAGTTCATTATTTCGTTGCAAGTGTCGTAAAGTCATGTCGCAGGTTTTGTCGCAACTAGCTCGCCCGAACGTCGCTTTTCCGTGTAGTCGTGCTCGTCGCTTCACCCGCGCACGCCCGTCTCGTGTGCTCAAACCCGTTGTTCGCCCGCGCTCGTGTGCACGCGCCCGGTCACCCGGCATCCGACCGTCGCACATCTCCTAAGGTGTTACATCCTCCTCAACTTGAAGTCGTTGTCGTCCTCGACAACATACCATCCTCCAAGCATCAATATCCATGATGTCAACTCCTCCACATATGGCAAACATCCCTGCAACATATGTAAGATTCCATCTCCACCATGTCTCCCCTCAGTAACCAATTGTCACCAAGATAACCATACCAATGTATACATCCCATCAGTATGTCATATATCAGATGTCCATGATCATCGACCATCCTGTCACAATCTCCCCATGCTGCTCTCCATAGAAGGTTGGTCCTCCTCATCCAAGCTACATTTCCACTGCAACAATGTGTCAACTCCATCATGTCATCAACACCATGTGCACCACTGCCATGATACTCCAACAAGTGCTAAGACAACTCTACCATGTGTCAACATCTCAACCCAACAGCCACATCATCATGTGTCCTATGTGAACCGCTGCCATGATACTCCAACACAATACTAGCACATTTATGTACACTACTAGTCCCCATGTTTGAACTAGTCGAGTGATCAGTCCAACTATCACGCTCAAACTATGAGAATGCACATCCTCATACCACCATCAGTTGTTTCTCAAAACATCTGCCACATCCTGAACTCATCAAGAATAAACCATGCCCAGGTCCATGAAGTAGCCCTCATCTCATCTACAACATGTCATGATGCTTGATGCCAAGCCATCCCTGCACCATCATACCTGCTCAACCTACTTTAAGGACTCACTGCCATGAGCAACTAACAATGAGCCCCATCTTCTTGTCCATCTAAGAAGATGTGGAGGGATTAGAGCCTGAAGGCCCACCCTCACTAATCATCTCAATCCATATATCAGGATCCTCAATCTCCATCCTTTGTAGATAAGTGACCCAGTCCTCCTCTCGAACATCCGGCCTCACATACACCTCCTCATCATCATCATCATCCTCAACCACTTCTAGCCTTCTTGACAAATCCAAGATACTATCTAAAAGTGTCTTGATGACCAATGACTGCTCAGTAAGCTTTGTCTCAACCATGGACAACCGCTTACTCATGTCACCCAATCTCTTCTCATCCTCCATTTGCATCACTGCCAACTTACAATCAGGCCTTGTTACACCAAAGGTAGGCACACCAATGGGTACATCTTCCCTTCCATCGTAAATGTACAGCTTCTTCAAATGTGGAACAATCATAGCATCATATTGTTTCATAAATTCCATCCCCAGCACAGCCTCATAGTCATCAATCCGCACTATAGTGAAGTCCACCTTCCCAGTCCATTCACCAAGTGTTGTGTCCACCTGTTCAGCTACACTAAGAACTTCATCCGGAGGAGAATTCACTATCTTCATATGTGCTTTGATAGGTACATATTTCAGCCCAATCCTTCTCGCAGTATCTTCACCCATGAAGTTGTGAGAAGCCCCACTATCTACCATAGTGAGTACACCAGCACCTCCAACCTTCATCCGAACATACTCCAATTTATTCCTCTCAAGATCCTTCCGAGAGATCACCTCTATAGCAGCACCACCACCAAGTATCTGCATCATCCCCACAAAAGCACCTTCCTCTTTCACATTAGATTGTGCAATCGCAACCACTTTCGGTTTAGAAGGACAATTCTTCACCGTATGTGGTCCAACACATATCCAACACTTCAAGACCTTCTTCGTCTTCGAACTATCATCCGATTTCGAGGCATCATCTTTCTTTTTTTCTTTCGGCTTGTCGGACTTCTTCTTCCTATCATCAGAAGTCTCATCATAATGCTCCACCAACCTATCTACAGCAGCAAAAGCCTCCTCAAGTGTTCTAATCCTCTGTCTCTTCACTTCATTGCACGCCCAAGGCTTCAACCCAATAATGAAATTGAACACCTTGTCCCTCTCTGCCATGTCAGGAAGTTCTAGGACCGCACTTGCAAACTCCCGCTGATATGTCTGAAGGTTCCCTGTCTGCTTTATGAATTTTATCTTCATCCTTGCTTCCCATGTTTCATCCTGAGGACTAAAATGGGCCTGCAAAGCTCCTTTCATCTCATCCCACGAAGTGATGTCACTAGCACTGCCACTGGAAATCTGGTCCATCTTCCTTCGCCACCACATCTTAGCATCCTTTGTTAGAAGCTAAGCAGCTACCTTGACCTTTGTCTCATCATCAGATAGACCCAACCGTTCCAAGTATTGTTCCATGTCCCACAAAAAGTTGCCAAGAGTCTTTGCACTCCTTGTACTATCGAACGATTCTGGTTCCTTGACTTTCACATGAGACACTCCTCCACCTGAGCCATGCCTCATGGCCTTCTTCAATACCACGATCTCATCCTTGGCTTGATCAAGAGATTTCTTCAAGTCCACGATTTCTGCAAGACCCTGGTCCCTTGCTTCTTCAACCTCCTTGACCCTTATTTCAAGTTGTGTACACATAAGATCAGTGTACTCGTGTTGAGTTCAGAGTTCATCAAGCTTATCCTTCATCTTCAAAGTGACCTCTTGCTCTTTCACGACCAAGTCAATCTTCTTTTCCCAATGATCTTCTAAGTACTCCATCCTCTCCAACACTTTCTAAATAAGTCCAAGGGTAGTATCCTTGGCATCACGACTAGACCCAACCTGGGATTCAGCCATTGCTAATAGCCTTCTCCTTCTTTGCAACCTAGTCTCAACCATGCACCGGCTTCACCTGCAACCCAAGTCCTTGATGCAACACTTATCAGGAAGTGTTTCACCAACCTCTTTCCTCTGCAAGTACTTGTCACCATAATCACTTCTTTCAACACTTCATCCACAAGTTTCACCTGTCGTGAACCTGCTCTGATACCACCTGTCACGCCCCCAAGCCTACGGTCGTCTTTCAACTGTGTCGGCGAGGTGCGGCACCACCAAACACTTTCTTTTTAACAATACTCGTGCACATGGACTACGCCTAATTCACATCCTCCTACTTAGTTTGTTCTTCTCAACCAAGTATAATTAGTTATCCTTTATATCAATGAACACCCATACTTTATTCATTATCAACAGCAATTATAAACGACAAAAACAATTGCACGATATAAAGGGGAGGGGCAACTCCCTGAAGAATGAGTCTTCCCAACAATATATATTAATCAGTCTTTCTTCAATAATACAAGCTTACAAGTATTCTTGGAAAAATCCAAGTCTATACTTAGCCAAATTTACAATAGAAGCAAAATAGCCTTTTACAACCTGTGTGCACACCTTGCACGGTGGGAGGGTGCTCGCCCGTGTCACGAAGGCTCCCTCCTCAAGTCTCACACAAATCTGCACCTTCACCAAGTCACAGGCACACCTTGCCCAACCTTCGTTTCATCCCAAGTGCGTCGTCAAATCATGCACAAGACCAACCTTAAGCACATGAGTTGTGCGCTCATCCTTGTCCCCTAATGCGCACTTCTTATCTGCACCTATGCGAAGATCCTTGATCAAAAGTTGATGGGTAAAATGACCTCCAAACACTCCAATATATATGCTCGTTTGGATTGGGTGGTGGCTTGCCCTACCGACCCCCAAATACATGTTTACACACCCCTGAACGCCTTTTAACAAGTCGGCCAAGCCCTCAATACATGTCGGCCTCCAACTCCATTGTCCACGCCTTCATCGTGTATAAACTCCTTATCGTTCCCTTGCAAGTTCATTGTTTCGTTGCAAGTGTCGTAAAGTCATGTCATAGGTTTTGTCGCAACTAGCTCGCTCGAACGTCGCTTTTCCGTGTAGGCCCGTCGCTTCACCCGCGCTCGCCTGTCTTGTGTGCGCCAACCCGTCGTTCGCCCGTGCCCGTGTGTGCGCGCTCGGTCGCCCGGCGTCCAACCATCACACATCTCCTAAGGCGTTACACTCTCGTTGGTGCCTCTTTCCATTCATTTTTTGGAATGATCCATGGGTTTCTCATGATGTTGACGTCTTTTGGTTGGGGCTTACTCTGTGGTGAGTTATGTGCTTAGTTGAGAACATTTTGCATGTGTTTCTATGACTTGTATGCTGACGTCGATGTCATTATTGTTGTTATGCTCCATGTCTGTGCTCATGTGTTTGGGTGTGCCATTACTCTGCCTTGCTACTGTTGATTTTTTCTTTCTCAGGGACATCTACACTATTTCCCTCTCGGTTGTTGTCATGGGGTTTCTTTTGGGTTTTGTTTCCTATTTAAATTTGTGTCGAGGCTTGTTTCTGTGCATTTCTCGTGAGATCACGGGGCAACTTGTGCCTTATACTAGTTTTTCTTAAATTTCTTGTAATATTTGTTGGGGTTTTCCAACTTCCTTTGTTAGGGTTTTAGGGTTTTTGTGGTGTGGGTTTATTTCCCCGTGCTTGTTTTTATGATTATCTATGAGGCGTTAATGCTCGAATACATTCAACATAAACTTTGTTTTTTTTCTCAGAAAGAGAAAATGGATGGAAAATTAAGCATTATAGCTTAAAAGAAGAGGAATGGACATACAAGTAAAGAAATTAAAGGTTTAATGAAAATGAATAGACGCACTGGAATTTGGAAATTAAAGATCTAACGAAAATGAAGCGACACAATGAAATTTGGGGAGCAATTTTGGCTAACCAAATCAAATTAAAGAACAAGTTTAAACTATTAATAAGTTAACCACACTAATAAACTTTAGCAATCAATATTAATAGATTGTCGCATCATGCATATGTTGAGACTAATATCAAGGGTTTACTATGAAAGATAATATTACACTAGCCTAGATCCATCTTAGTTATGGATCTACGAAGCACCAAAGGGATCAAATCTCTTGAAGTGCAAACCTCTTTTCGTGTGAAAAGAGATTTGATCTCTCCTGTTAAGATGGATCTAAACCGGTATATTAATAATTGAATGAATTACACATCTTCATTTTATTAAGAAGTAACTGATTTATTTTACTTTTTATTACTTCTTCCTTAAGGGTATTGAAATATTCTCCTATAATCAACATATATATATATATATATATTATATATATAATATTTATATATATATATTATTTATTTATTTATTTATTTATTTATTTATTACCTAGCATGGATCTTTAAACAATTTATTTAAGTTTTATATTGAAATATTTAGGAGAAAAATATAACGAATTTTTTTAATTACTTTATCTCTATAAAATTTAGCATAGAAATATTTTATTTGTGGCTCTCATACTGAAAGTGAAATATTTTTACCATGTCTCCTTAAAAATGGGCTCTAATATTAATTACCACATCTCCTTCATTCTTGGCCATACTTACCACATCTTCTTCATTCTGGGTTGTAATATTGACAATGAAGATTGAGAGAATCGCGAGAGTTGGATCATAGATGTTTTATAATGCTTTTAATTAAAACTAACTAAACATATATTCAGTTCTATTTTTATTATAGTTGACATTCCTTTTTAATTTTCAGTATATATATTTTTTATTTTGAAAGACACATGTCTCAACTCCAAGCTGCACATGGACAGAATTACACATCTCCCTCATATTGGGTTGCAGAATGTGCCTATCAACACAATAAAGAAACATTTTAACATGATTAATTCTAAATAATGAGAATGCCACTTATTGGTGTCAAATCCCCAACAAACAAGATATCTCTGCCATTCATTTCCTCAAGAATAAGCTCATTTAAAAAGAATCAAAGGACAAAAACCTAAATCAAACCAATACTAATCATAACCATACTCGAGAATGTTGAAGAGGATATAGTGAAGACAAAGGACAAAAACCTAAATCAAACCAATACTAATCATAACCATACTCGAGAATGTTGAAGAGGATAATAGTGAAGACAAATAACTGACATGTAAATTGAGGCAATATTGAGTATCATTTGTTCTTGGAATAAAAATGAAATGTCCATTACATATGTAACATAAAATCTTTTAATGCAATATAAAGATTAAAAAAAATACAATTTTCATTTAATTTTTAATACATTTTTTTAATATTTATCTTTTTGTATTAATGTTAACTATTTTTTTTTGTTAGGAAATGTCAGTGTTTACATGATTGGCATGTTTAATTTGTTGCTTGAGTAGTCTCGACTAAGGGACATCTAAGTTATTAAAATCACCCAAAAAGGCATCTAGGCCATTAAAATCACCCAGAAAGGCATCTAATCCATTAAAATCACTCACAGATCAAACTTGGCTTAAAATCACCTAGAAAAACATCTAAACCATTAAAATCACCCAGAAATTGCCATTAAAATCACCCAGAGATCACACTTGACCCTTGGCCCAAGGCACTTGGCCACTTGGCCCGGGCAATCACCCAGAGATTACACTTGACCCTTAGACCAAAAACACTTGGCCACTTGGCCCAGACCAAACTTCCAACTAAACCCTTAGACCCAAGACACTTGGTCCAGGCCAAACTTCCAACCATACCGATTTCAAATTATTATTATTTTAAATTCCAAAATACTCGAGTCACAATGACTATCCCAAAGAAATCACGAACACAATACCCAAATTAGATCGACGAAATAAACCATTTACCATAACTTCAAAAACATTTAACAAAAGTCCCATATACCATCTTTAGATTGTTTGTCAAATGTGGGACATTTTCATTAAAGAAAAACAAGTCATATATCATCTAGAACCCTACCTTAAAAGGAATGCCAATGTTGGTGATGGAGGAGAAAGAGGTATGAACATTGATGTAGACCTAAAGAGAGGAATGAGTTGTTTAGGTGTGGATGCACCTTCCATCTATTTAATAAAGTCATCATTCTAATGGGCCTATATTGTTTCATACTAAGGCATCATGTCTACTTTATATATATCTTTATTTTAAAAGATAGATAAAGCCTTGAAAATATAACTAAGTGGTTTTATGGGAACACCTTTATAAAGATAAGGATATTATGACCATATCGAGTAGAAAAAGCTTATTTAATACAAAAATATTGTGTCTTATTTAAGTTTTGGACTTTGATAAGGATATTATGACCATATCGAGTAGCAAAAGCTTATTTAATACAAAAATATTGTTTCTTATTTAAGTTTTGGACTTTGATATGGAACTTTCATTGGATAATGAATGTAAATTTCAAATTGTGATAATTTGTGGTGTTTTGGATTTTGATATAGAATTTTGATTTGATAATGACTGTAAATTTTAAATTGTGATGATAAGAAGATAGTAGAACGATATAAAAATGTATAGGTTGTTAAGTTAAATGTGATGGTTTTAGATATTTAGTGGTTTATGGTATTATAAGTAGTTAAAGTTGTTGAAATGTGGCAATAAGAATATTCTAATTTTAATTTGTTTTTGAATTAAAATTGAATTTAGTCTCACTAACTATTTGGAAATAATTAATTAATTCATTATGGATTAATTAGTTGGAGAAATTCAAGTTAGAAGTCTTTTTGAAGTCATGCAACATTTATCCCTTAAATTAAGGAGATTATCCATTAATTAAGGAGATAAGATTGAGTTATATCTGAGTTGTAATTAGTTAACTCAGTTTACTTAGTTAAGTCCAATTAAATTAGTTCCAAACTGTTTGAGGAACTAATTGTGAGTTATCAATCAGTTGATGCACGCATGCACTCAACCAGTGTACTCCAAATAACTGAAGATTCCCTCATTAGCAACTCATGCATGTCTGTTATGAGAAAGACCCAGTTGAGATTAAACACAATGACGGTGTACTATCAGTTGCATGTGTTTTCCTATAAAGGAAACTCATGCATGCAGTCAAGGAAGTTTCCTTTAGGGGATTGCGCAATTCTGACAGTGTGTTAGAGTAGTGTTCCACTTGGTGAGGTGAGAATCATCCACTAGGAATAGCGCAAGGAAATAGGAGCTTGGAGGGCAGAGGCGAAGGCTTGTGAGAAGCCAAGATTGCCTGTGAGGATCTGTGAGGATTGTACTGAGAGTTGGCTAGTTGTGAGATTGCTAGACGACCGTAGGCCACTCAAGGGAGCCTCGTCCCCTTCTTGGTCCCAATCTTCTAGTTTCAACGAGGGTCGTAGCAAATTTCGCTACCCAGGAGCCAAAAGTCGCTCCTAACCCTCTATGTATCCCCTTATTCCCTAACAGGCTACCATACATTACAAAAAGTAAAAAACCAGACATCAACAATAGAGAACTGAGCCAAATTTCTTCTTAAACATTCGAAACCACCACCATTCGTTGCCAAACCAGCCTCCATTCTTGCAACATTGACTCCATATCAAGACTAAGGTAGAATTGAATTACATACCAGTTTCCTTCTAAGGTGTTGAAGGCATTTTCCAGGTGGTGGCGGCAATCCCTTCTCCCGCAAGCAAGGTTCTCCCCCTGACTTCCAATCTCGTCGCTTGCTACCCATTTCCTCCTCCAACCTTGCATGCATGCACTAACTTCCTTCACCACCTTTCCTCCTTGATTACCTTCCAACCTGCCATTTTGTTTTCTCGAGGCGATCAAGAGCTCCCTTTCTTTCTCGGTACCTCCTGCCGCGCACATGTGGGATCCTGGTGGGCCGCCCACTAATCCTGGCCACTTGTCCTTTAAGCATGTCCACAATCCATCTTTGTATCTCCTTTCCCATCACACCCCAATTGGGGGCCTTGTATTCCTTCTTTGTCCTTTCCCATAATCTCCCTCAAAGTGTTTAGCCGTTCTACCTGGTTCGTCTCATTCCCAGGGATGTCTAGGTTATTTCCCGGATTACCATAACCATAATTTGCTAGGAAATCAGCTGCCACATTCCCCAAATGGTGAACATGTTTCGGGATAAGGTATGTTATCTCTTTAATGAGGACTCCTATTTCCTGAAATAATCTTTTTGTTCTCCAACTCTTGCTTATTTTTTCCCAGTGAGTACCATGCTGGAGCTTTTTCACAGTGTATATCACTAAGGTAGAATCTCCTTCCACCACCACCTTCTTAAATCTTTCTATTCTTGTGATTTCTAATCGATGTTTGAGTGCATTGAATTCTGCCTCATTTTTGCTCGTGATTCCACAGTCCATTGCAAACAACCAAATTTCTTAACCATGGTGGTCTCTGAATATACCTCCAAATGTGGCTTCACCAGGGTTTCCTTTAGTAGCTTCGTCAAAGTTTAATTTTATGAAGTCCTCCAGAGGGCATATGAAGTATGATAGGGATTGAGTGGGGGGATTTTTTAGTTTCCATGAGTTTGGTATTAGCATTTGCAGGGTCAAATTGAGCATTGCTAGGATTCAACTCGCCTGGGGCATTGTTTCCCAGTCCTATGGATACCATTTCTATACCAGAATGGTTTTGCGGATGTTTTGGTTGATAATCTTCCATACTTCCGCTACTGTGTTTTTTTCATCTTTGAAAACCCTCCCATTTCTTTATTTCCACACTGCCCACATGAGAAATCCTAAAGAGATGTTCCAGGCTTGGTTGAGGATGGGGCTCTTATATATTTTCTTCCTCCAATTTTCCATTGTTATTTTTTTGCTTGAGCAATATCGATCTGAATGGCCAAAGAGGATTTCGTGATTCTGCCATAGTTGGTTGCTAAAGGTGCATGAGTTCAGTATATGCTCCATCATTTCCACTTGGTCCTCTCACATGCAACAAGCTGAAGGACCTTGAACCCCTTGTTTCTGTAGTTGGTCCCATGTGAGAGATCGGCCATGGAGAACCACCCAAAGGAAAAAAGCTACCTTCGGCCATAATTGTCCCTTCCATATTCTTCCCCATATGGGTAAACATTATTGTTGCTAGTGTTCTGCTTTCAGGTGGTAGCCCTCCTGTGTTGTATACATGCATTTAATCCTATATCCCCACCTAATGATGTTTGTTCCTTCAAATATCGTTATTCTTCTAGAATTGACCTCTTTGTCATATGCTGCCCATTGGGGAGAATGTAGTGTTGCGGGCCAGTGTTGTCTCCTTTTCCACTCTCTCCATGTTGATCTAACATCCATTTCCTAGAATTTATTCATAGTCAGGTTTGCTATTCAATTTGTGTATAGGAATATCTCCACTAGGTCCTGTCGACTAAAGAGCTTTTCCCTTTGCTACCAGTCATCTTGACTAAACCTAGCTTTATCCCCTCCCCTGATCTCCCAAAAGCTATGGTTCCTTATCATATCTTTGTTTTCTATTTCCAAGTTCCATATGGTCTATTCCCTTGTATTCTCCTAAGTTATCCTCATGGAACTTTAATATCAAAGAGGCATGTAAGATTTTCACTCACACTCAACCTCCTACTCCTAACCCAATTGGAAACATCTCTGGTAGATAAGGCATTGGCTTGAGATCACTCTTTTCCTATGGTTGTTAATCAAGCATAAAACCTATGGGAGAATCTTCATAAATGTGGCTTCTCAGGCCCATCAATTTGCCCCCTTTGTCTCATTCAAGCAAAGAACTTAACTCATCTATTTCTAACCTTCTCCTTCACCTCCCAATTATGGATTCATCTGACCACCTCATTCAATAGTCCAATATTTCCATTGCATTCCATCTCAAATGTTCTAGAAAATTGGACAGACTCTTTGTTCAAGACCATGGTGTTGAATAGAGCTTGGGCCCTCATCCCCGAATTTATCACCTAGAATCTTTGGAAATAACGTAATGCTTTCATCTTTAAAAATGTCTCTGCTTCTCTAAATTCTTTCTAGAACATAATTATATATCAACTAAAAAAAACCATTGCTTCCTCTCAATGGTCCCCCCAAGATTGGGAAGGCCCTCCTTGAGAACAAATGGTACTCAAAAACTTGGGTCTCTCTCCCCACTCATCCATACCCCAAAGTACCTCTCCTTTCCTTCACCCCATCAATGACTCATCTTAGTCACTCCCTCCACATGGTTTTATCAAACTTAACTTCGACATAGCCTCTAGAGGTAACCTGGGACCTAAAAGTTATGGAGGTGTTTTTAGGGATATCTCATGCCAAATTATTAATGTATTAGCAGGAAATCTAGTTTATCTGACTAGTAATGAAGTCGAACTTTAGGGTTTGTAACAGAGCCTTCGAACCGCACTTAGCAAAGGCTATAATTAGCTCTTAATAGAAGGATAATCCTTGTTAATCATCAAAATCCTTCAAAAAATGCAGTGTCGAATGATCCTCTCAAAAATATCCATTAAATTGCATATAGAGGCTTATTTATCCAAAGTGGCATCTCATCTAGATCAAATTAGTGCTCTTCTTTTGCTTCATATTTGACAGTCTAGAAACAAGCTTGCTCATAGTCTGGCTACTTACATTCTTGATTCCAAGAGCCCTCTTATGGATGCACAATTGTCCTATCAAATTATAGACCAACTTTGAAGTTCCTACCTCTCTATCGTGCGTAGGACGCTTCCCCCACCGTGGGTGCCTAGACTTAAGGAAAGCCAGTAGGTGTATGAAGCCATCGCAAATCATAAGACACCTGACTATGCATTCAATTTCTCGTTCTTTTGGCACTCACCTCAACAAGATCCTCACACATGTAAACTTTTAGAGAATGACATTGCAAATCGCTTCCCTTGAGGGAACATGATGGTACCTCATAATCATTCATTACACTCTCTAGTAAGAAAGGACACGAATGGCATCAGGTGAAGCCGACATCCCTCTTTGATCACCCTTTTAATGATGTCGCCCTCCATTGCATACTAGTCAGTAGATGAAATGATGAGCTTGGCAATTTGTATGAGTAGAAACAACGCTTTTCATGCTAATTCTCTCCTCCCACTCGACAATGGGTCTAGTAATAAGAATGCTTTGGTCGTCTTGATGTTGGAACGCACTTATAGCAGTGGTAATGGCTTTTAGACATCCTTGACCTAATCAATTCACAAGGTGCTCATGGTATTTGTAGTGGCCCCCTGGTCTCACAATGTTTATTTCACCCTCAAGTCCCCTACTTTGTTTCATCATTGTCCACACATTCTAGCTCATAAGAGATTAAAGGATGACATGTTAGTTTTTGCTGCATCAAATGATGTTATAGTATCGAGACTTGGTGGAGAGGCTACAACACATGAGTTCTCCAAAACCTAGAAATAATTGCTGGAAGTTCCACCTAGAGATGGCTCAATTAAATTAATTGACCACAATTAAAAATTACGTAAGTCTAACTTAGGAAAGTGGTTAATTAATAGTAATTATTTGAGAAAGGTGAGAATTCTCTAGAAATTCACACGGATAAACTTAGATATGATCTCAACCATCGATTATGTTTTAATCATGGTTGTTGGAGTTCCAACTAGAGATTATAAGAAGAGGTCGACGGGTAGATGGAGAACGCACTAGTGAAGATACTTAGTGATCTAGACAGTTCGATTCTCCAGTGTAGGTGTTTCAGGAGGAGATATTGAGTAGCAAGCGTCATAGGGGCAAAAACAATGATCTAGAGGAAGATTTTTAGTTCTAGAGAGGCAACAACAAGTGATTGAAGAATTCCATGACGAAGCTACCCCATAACATATACAAGCTTCGCGCGGGCTTTTCCAGTACAACCACGAGTATCGTGTTAGTTTTCCCAAAACAGTTGCGTGGATTGTCAAAAGCAGAAACGACCTGCACAAGGGTTGGTCAGTAAGTTTTCAAATGGAGATTGAGGCAGGGGTTTGCCTATGGAGTGAGAGAATTTATCTCTGAATATTTTTTTCAGATTCTTGCTAATTGGATAACGAGTTGGGCTTCCAAATATTGTACTCATATTTTCATTGTTACATAATAAAATAAACCCTCAACTATTGTAACTAGTTTTCCCACATTTGGTTTTTCGAGGGACATTTGTCCAAAAATAACGGTGTCATAAATTTTGTGTGTTTGTTAACATTTCTTAGTTTTGAACATTTTTATTTCCATGTCATTTATTTTTATTTGTGAATAAATTGAAATGTGATTAATTCAATATTAATCAGAAAATTAATAAACTGAATAATCATCTAGGAGAATTAATTCCAATTGCTACATTTCAAAAAAAAATTACATTGTACCAGAGCATATTTGATAGACAGGAAGCTTAGAGACGAAGGGAAAAATCCTTGGCTCAGAGGGAGTTGTAGTATGAATTTTTCAGAGCGTCGCGCGAGCTAGCTCAAAACAACCATGAGAGCCTCACGAGATTTCCCTATATAGTTGTGTGGATCGCATGACCACAAAATTTAACAGTCGCGAGTGCAACGCAAGGAGCAACAACTCATATTTTGCTTAGCATCGTTTTTGTTTGGGCGCGGAAAGGTTTTGCAGTAGTTTGATAGAGTAGAATCAACACTGAGTAGCAAAGAAAATGCACACACAAAAGGAGGAATTTCCAAATTTTCCTAGAGGGTTTCTAGTTCCATTTTTCTAAAGGTGATCCATAATATTCTAGTTGCAAAAGGTCATGCAAGTTTTCCAGACTAGCCAGTTCGAGTTGTTGGAGTTACAGTACGTAGACATTCATAAAGGTTGAGCAAATAGACAAAGCATTTTTGTGCATTCCAAGAGGAAGTGTGAGCTCCAGAACAGGTAGTCAAGAAGGTAAACAGGAGGAGATTCTAGTTTTGAGCTTTTGCAAATATGGTCAGAGGTCAGGCTTATATATCAAGACAAATTGGATGATGCCTCCAACTATGTCATTTGGAAGGCTAAGATGTCATCTCTCCTTGATGAGCATGGTCTCTAGACCTATGGAGAGAACGTTGTGGTAGAACCTACTAATGCAGATCAACTGAAAAAAATCAAGGAGATGGCCAAGAAAAAGTTTGGCTTTTTCAAGGAAAGTGTTGCAAGAAGAGATCCATTTGAAAGATTATGGGATTCAAAGGAATTCTACCATTATCCAGAACCTAAGATTAAAAGGTGGGCTCCAAGAACAAGCATACTAGCTAGATCATCATCGACAGACAAGGGTCAAGCTTCTTTCAAAGATGCATTAAGAGGGAAATCTACTGCACATGACAAACAAAACCAAATATGACAATCACATGTTCATACATTGTAGAAAAGATGGAAACATTTCTATATTTGTCCATCGAATTTTAGGAAGTAAGTGATCTTTTCACTACTTTACATGCAAAAGCCGTCATTTGTTGTTTTAATGGTTTCTGGCCAAAATCTGAAGAGCTTAATGAATAGATCTACATCAACTGGATCAAATATTGCGATATTTACCTGCGGTTCAGTTTGATACCCAAAAATATTACAATTATGTTATAAATGATGGATCATGGTTCTAGGGAAGGCCAGGCCTCTTCGTAACCCCATGGTTTCCTGGTTTTTATACAAATTCAATGGTGGTTACAAAAATTCTGGTATGGGTAAGGCTACACACATCTTCTTCAACTCCAAGCTGAGTATGAACATAATTACACATCTCTCTCATATTGAATTGTAGAATCTGCCTCTCAACACAATAAGGAAACATTTTAACATGCTTAAGTTCTAGATAATGAGAACACCACTTGTTGATGTCAAATCCCCCAACAAATAGAATATCTTCGAGATTCATTTCCCCATGAGTAAGCTCATTTAAAAAGAATCAAAAGACAAAAACCTAAATCAAAACACCACTAATCACATGAGCAACCATACTGGAGAATGTTGAAAAGGATAATACTGAAGACAAATAACCAACATGTTTAAAAGAGAAAATAATGAATGTAACCATAAATTGAGACAGGATTGAGTATCATTTGTTCTTGGGATAAAAATGAAATGCCCATTAAATATGTAACATTAAATCTTTAAATGTGATATAAAAATAAAAAATAAAATACAATTTTCATTTAATTTTTAATAAAATATATATATTTTTTTTTTATATTAATGTTAACTATTTTTTGTTAAGGAATGTGAGTTTTTAGATGATTGGCATGCCCAACTTGTTGAAATTTTTGCCACCTTTTCATGAGAGCATATCAATATTGACTTAATATAGCATTACTTAATATAACATTACTTTATATAACAAAATTATATAATTATTAACATTTGAAATAACACACTTCCAACTATACCAATTTCAAAATATATTCTATTATCATTATCATTATCATTATCATTTATTATTATTATTATTATTTATTTTTTTCTTTTCCTAATAAAAAATTTAAATTTCAAAATATTTAAATATTATTATTTCAATTTTTTCTTTTCCATAATAATATTTTTTTTTAACTATAATAATGTTTATTTATCAAATAAATAATAATATTTTAATACTATAATATTGTTTATTTATCAAATAAATAAATACTTACACTATAATATTGATTTAAAATTATATATTATATTCGAGTCACAAATGACTATCCCAAAGAAATCATGACCCCAATACCCAAAATAGATCGACGAAAGAAACCATTTACCATAACTTCAAAAACATTTAACAAAAGACCCATATACCATCTAGGAACTCAGCGTAGATTGTTTGTCAAATGTGGGACACTTTTATTAAAGAAAAACCCTAAGAAGAGATGTGAACATTGATGTAGACCTAAAGAAAGGAATGGGTTGTTTAGTGTGGGTGCACCTTCCATCTATTTAATAGTGTCATCATTCTACTAGACCTATATTGATTCATACTGTGACATCATGTCTACTTTGTGCTTTATTGAAAAGTATATCCTATGACACAATATCTACCATATTTGTGAACCATCCTCCAACCATTGACCTCCAAAATAAATCGATTTCTTTGAATGCCATATTTGTGAGCCTACCTACAAAATAAATCAATATCTTTGAATGCCATTTTGATGGCAGATTTACTTACCCTCCTACCCCATGTTTCCTTTTTATATATATTTTTAAAAGATAGATAAAGCGTTGAAAATATAACTAAGAGGTTTTATGGTAACCTTTGTATAAAAGTAGAAGAAGGATATTATGACAATATCCCGTAGCAAAATTTTATTTAATAAATAATAAAAATAAAATGTTTCTTATTTATTTTTCATTAATATGTGGTTTTTTGAATTTTGATTTGATAATAAATGTAAATTTTAAATTGTGATAATAAGATGATATGAAAATAGTAGAACTATATAAAAGAGTGAAGGTTGTTAGGTTAAATGTGATGGTTTTGGATATTTAGTAGTTTATAGTATTATATGTAGCTAAAGTTTTAAAAGGAATGGGATTTTCTATTATAATGTGTCAAGAGTAAGTAGGAGGTTCACTTGGTGGGGGTTAGGTGTTGGTTGGTTTGGTTATGTTTAAGTCAAGGATAATAATAGATATATTGTTCAATGATTTTTTCCTTGTTGGGGTTTTCTAGGGTAAATCATGTGTACATGGTTTATGTGTATGTTGCCTTATATTTTTTTTTTTCTTATTATTATTTTTTGGTTGCTTGTCTTGGGAAGATTAACTTGTTCCCAATAATTTTGCTAAAGTCCATATAGAAATATATTTCCATCCACCGGAATACATGAGTAGCTAGTGATGCAAAGGCTAGATAAGGAAACACTCAAACATATAATTTTATTAAATTAATTCTCTCCAAACTTGGTTTTACAAATGAATTACATGGCTACTTATTCTTGAGGAGAAAAACTCTTGAATTCAAAAAGAGAAACTCCTTCCTAGATATTTGGAGGAAGTTTAGAGAAATCATCTCAATTCTAGAAATCTATCCTAACTACTTATTCTCCAGCAAATTCTAGAAGCCTTCATAAAATCTAGAATTTTCTAAGATTCTCCAAATTAAATAAATACAAAATAGGAGATGCTCTTGCATCATGCTACCGGGGAGGAAAATATACATTCATATGCTTTGCTTCTGGAGTTCTTCAATATTGGTGCCATATTTTGAAATCTTTGTTGATGTCATCCAATTAGCATCTTCAAGTCGTTGATTCTTCCATTTAACCAAGTTGAAAATACTCTTTATTCATGGTCCTTTTAGCCACATTTTTATCGATGATTGATTCAATATTCTTTACTGGTATTGAAGGTAGTTGCTTCTCCCACTTAACTTTATCATTAGCAAGTGCATCTGTAGAATCATTTATTGGCTCCCTAAATGGGTATAAATCTAAAACATTAAATATTGGCGAGATGCCAAAGCCTTTAGGTAGTTCTATTTCATAAGCAATCACGGAAAAATTTCTCAAAATTTTACATGGTCCGATATTTTTCAGTTTTAACTTATTATATTCCCCTTTACAAAATCTTTCTTTCTGAAGATCTTTCATAACCAAGTCCCCAACTTCAAAATCTAAT
This sequence comes from Pinus taeda, assembly GCA_000404065.3. Classification (NCBI taxonomy): domain Eukaryota; kingdom Viridiplantae; phylum Streptophyta; class Pinopsida; order Pinales; family Pinaceae; genus Pinus; species Pinus taeda. Next base: position 208,560 of record APFE030052081.1, on the reverse strand, counting down.
TGTCTACTTTTGGAATATACCCTTCATTTATACTTGTTGTTTCTTTCATGTAATTGTTGCTTGACTCAGTCCTATATTTCCTACATATTGGTTGCAAAATCTTCACCATCTGCAATATGACAAGAAAGTAATAACATCACAAAGAACTTTATCTTATATCATCCTATCTAATACTCTGATTCACATTGCTCATTAACTAGTATTTGGTGTCCTTTTTGCAGCCATGAGACTTTGTAGGGAGTAGGATGCTTAGTTTTCCTTAAATTTAACTTTTCTACCATTTCTGTGGATACTAAATTATTAGTACTCCTACTATCAATAATGACTTTACAACATTTTCCTCCTGATTTACAAACAGATTTGAATAACATTTTCCTTTGTGTAGGTTCCTTTACTTCTTTAGAAAACTTTAATAAAGTTATTTTCATCATTAAGGATTCACTAGTTTCAGGTGCATTTTCATGTATAGAGGATTGTACACTTTTTGTATGAGTTTGTGCCATATGTATGTTACCTTGACCAGAAACTCTTTTTGGACATTCATCATATTTATGGAAAACCTTATTACATGTATAACATCTTACCACAAAATATCTACCTCTATCTCTTTGATATGCTCTTCGTCCTCTGAAATCTCCTTTTGAGGATAATTCTACCTTATGTGAATTGTTTCCTTCTTCTTTTTGAATGGGAAAGCTTCCGCTTGAATATCCTCTGCTTGATTTTCCTATACTTGAAGGTCATATGCTTGATTTTCCTCTGCGCCTTATTGTACTTCGTCCTCTTCATCTCTGACTATGCTTCCTTGTCATCTTCTCTTCTATCTTAAGGGCTATCTGGTAAGCTTCTTGAACAGTTTTCAAAGACAAAACATCCAATTCATCTTGTATTTCAAATCTTAGACCATTAATATATCTAGCTATCATTCGTTTCCACATTACCAGACCGTATACTTAATCTATAAAATTCTATGTATATTCTTTTACAGACGTGGGTTTTTGCTTAAGATTTTGCATCTGTTGAAAAAGATTTAACTGATAGTCTCGAGGAAGAAATTTACCTTTGATCTTGGATACCATCTGATCCCAACTAGTGATCTTCCCTTTGCCTTTATTTCTCCGCTCAGCTTGCACATTATCCCACCATAGTGCAGCATGTCCTTTTAATCTAGTCATCACGAACTTGACTTTCTTATCTTCAGCTACATTTTCATAATCAAAATATTTAATCCAGTTGATTAGTTCTTCAAGAGATAAGTTTCCCTTGTACATAGGCACTTCCAATCTCGACTTGTTGCCTAATCCTGCGATCATCTTGACAATTTTCTCTTCTGGAGTTTCTTCTTCAACTTCAGCTTCTTCTTATGAGGTTTCTTCTGCTTTGTTGATATCTCCAACCTCGACGTCTCTTTTGTGTGTTGTCTCCAATGCATCTAATCTCATTCGAATATGCCTTACTTCATCGAGTAAGACTTGGTTGGCAGCTAGTTTTCCTTGACAAATTCTAGTTTTCTAGTGCCCCTGGGTCCTCTAGCTCTATGTTTCATCTTCATCTTTTTAATTAAAATAAGGACAATAACTCTTTAATTATTTACTTGAAAATACTCTTAAGAAGTAACCAAAATACCTTCTTTTTAACATAAATACATCACCTTGGAATGAATAGTTTTATACCTTCAAAATGCTACACTTGTTTTATATGCACCTGTATTACCCCTTTATGACTTCAATATAGAATATTACGAGTGCCTCTTCTTTTTTATGGCCCACTTTATTTAATATGAATCACCTCACAATCATATATCATTACATACATAAATAAGGACTTTGTGCTCCAATTTAAAGAGTCTATACATGCAATCATACTCCAAAGAGAAAAATAATAAAGTGGAAGATATTTAGTAGTTCTAAGCGTCTTGCTTTTCTCGCTTACTCCATTAAAAAAAAAATGTGGAATTTTCTCTTCCCACGTGTTCTAGCAGTTGCAACACCCTCCAAAATTTCGGCCTGTACTAAAATTTTGGAGCCTAATGTGGATCTTGTGATCAATCATTCCTTAATCACTTATTGGTAAGTTTATGATCTCAAGCCCCCTTTTCAATCTTAAGAGTCGCTCACACTTTTATCTCTCTACAGTATGTGTCATCTTTAGGGATGGGGATTATCGCTTGTTATGCAAAGGAAAGTTTGTTTTGCTTCAACGGGAAATATGCCCCACCTCCCTTAGCATTCAAAATTACGCAATGGCTTCCTCCAAAGTCCTTCCCTCAACCAAAACCCACTGTCTCTAGAAATTGCGCAGTTCTGTCCCTCAGCTTCCCAGTCTGCCTTGCATCCTGAAACTATGCAGATGTGTCCTCTCAGGGCCTCATCCCGTAGCAGTGTCTTTCATCCTAAAACTATGCAGTTTTGTCCCTCAACTGCTTAGTATTCCTTGCATCCTGAAACAACACTGAGGTGTCCTCCCAGGGCCTCATCCCGCATTAATCACTGCCCACTGAAATTGCACAGATGTGTCTCTCAGTGATCACGAGAAGGATGACATGCTAGAGGGCTCTCAAGGAGCTAAGGAAGAAGATAAGCAGACCGAGGAACCCAAGTTATGATAGAAGATTGGGATCACATGAAGACTTCATCTGATTGAAAACCCTTTAGAGGGAAGGTACACTGGTGGACCATGGCAAGACAAGGAGCATACATGTTGGAAGACTTACTTGCAGTCGGATAGATGAGAGAAGCACATCCAAGAGAAAGCGAAGAGAGCACATGCATACAACCGTCTTGCAAGAACAAGACCGTTGAAGACCTCGTAACATCAAGTCGTGCAGAGGAGAAGACAAAGCACACTTGAGAGTACATCCATCACTTAGCAACGCAAAAACTTGACATGGACACCACAACTAATCAGTACATGTTAGCAGTGTCATGTCAAGTTGTGTCATGAGTTGTCAAGGCCACATCACTACTATGGGCCATATATGTTGTAACCGAATGTAATGTAAAGTGGACATCCAATGGACACACACATGAAGACGAAGATTCATGTCAGTTGAAAAGTCTTAAGAAGTTGAACAGTCATGAGGGTAGTCCAAGAGTCACAAGGGTCAAGCATCACCCTTGGCTATATATACCCCTCCCATTGTATGAGCAAGGACTTTTCACCTTGGCTCCTCCCACATAGCCTCCAGAGTAGACAGTCGGTTCTTTGAGGAGCAAGGAGTGGCTCTAATGTCCCACTACTGGGACTAGTGACGTATGGTGTACATATGTTTCTTAGGACTTTTTCTTAATTCAGAACCCTTTTAAGGCCAACACATTTTCATGCATGTTTTGTAGATGTTTGTAAGACTATTCTTTGGTTATTTATAATGCATGTTTGTTTCACCTGTACTAAGATATTTGAACTACTTCATTTATTTGAGTACTTACATTGTTGGGAATGTGTTGTATTGGTTATCACCGTTGTCTCATCCCTATGAACTACTCCGCGGAATACTAGACACACCACCTTTGCGTAGTGGTTATCACTGTTGTCACATCCTTGTAGACTACTTCGTGGGATACTCGACAGACCATCTTTGTTTTCTGGTTATAACGACCGTCACATTCGTGTGGACTACTCCGCTAGGTGGTGTACATGTTGTCGTCTTCACTTCCATTTTAATAACTGTCACATCCATGTGGATTACTATGTTGGGTGGTGTACGTGTTGTCCCTTGCACTTCAATTTTAACGAATTTCGAATCTGTTGTGGACTATTCCACTAGATGTCAGACATACCTTTCAAGTTCACGTGTGTCTCTTCCTAGGTCGTACTATTACCTCTCACTTAGAGGCTCACTTTACTCTCCCCCTTTGCAGTAAGAGAACCGAGACACAAGTTACATTACACACTCACCAAGCACACTTGCCTTGTTGTTTGAAGATACCAGTGCAACTCTCTCATATGCTGACAGCTAGAGCCAAGGCATATCTCTAAGAATATGGCAACTAGGCCTTTATACTAGATGGGACTCCTACGCCAAACTATGTAAGGTCTAGTTTGGACTTCATATCGAGGGGATCCCCTAAATGTTGGCGGGTCTAGCACCGTCAACACCACGATTGCGAAGGTATATTTCTCCATAATGTGATGACCAATCACTCTTTGGGTTCCATAACTTTGCTTAAAAGAATCAATACCATGCCTGGCAGAGTTGAAGAAAAATGCGTCAATTCAGACACAACCTTTATAATGTTTACCACAGTTTCGTAAATACAAAGTTCTGGCAACTTCCACTCTTACCGATCTATAACAATAGGTTGATCAACACTTTGATTTGTTCAACCTACCACAATGCACAGCTTCAATCAACATCGGTGGCTCCACAGGTCACAATGCTCTCAACTTCAATGTGATTTTATCTCGAGCAACGTAGATCTCCAAGGCAATGCAAATCGTAGATCTCGAAAGAAACTCATTACAAATAATGGATACAACTATAACGACTTGTCACATTACACTTTATAAACATTTTGTAAACTTCAGAGGGTTGTTGGAGATGTGCTACAGGCCCACAAGATCTTGTACACGCACAACGATTCTCACAGGTCCAACACTTCTACTCTTACAAGTTTCAACTAAGCCATCACCCAAATCTACTTTGACACCAAAATATGACGCAGAGGCTAGATAAGGAAACACTCAAACATATAATTTAATTAAATCAATTCTCTCCAAACTTAGCTTTACAAATGAATTACAAGGTTGTTTATTCAGGAGGAGGAAAACTCTTGAATTCACAAAGAGAAACTCATTCCTATATATTTGGAGGAAGTTGAGAGAAATACTCTCAATTCTAGAAATCTATCCTAACTACTTGTTCTCCAACAAATTCTATAAGTCTTCATAAAATCTAGAATATTTCTAAGATTCTCCAAATTAAATAAATACAAAATAGGAGATGCTCCTGCATCAACTAGTCATTGTATTCGCCAGTTTTCTTGGATACTTTTTCTTTTACATGGTTCATTAACCATCTCATATCCTAAAATATCACATTCCTCCCCTCAAGCTAGCATACAAGTACACCTGCCACCCTCGTACCTATAAGTGGTCAATTCCACAACTTGATCATATATAACTCCATATGCCAGTGCACTACAACATGAATGCTTGAATAATAAGTCTTACAACAAACTAATCTCAAGGTAGCATATGAGTATATCTAACATCCTAATACCTATTCCAATGATCATTCCACAACTTGATCCTCCATCCCATCTATGCATGAGAGATATCACATGATGTGCTACCAATCTACATGTATACATGAACAACAGATCTTACAACAACCTTGGGGAATGCTTTGGTCTATGGCTAGGATTTACAACTTGGAAAAAACACTCTAGGGTGTTCACGCACTATTATGGCTCTCCATGACAAGTTGGCTCCTTCACCAGACTTCATCACCATCCACTTTGTTTATGTCTCTCATCCACCCAACCGGGTGACCTCTCTCTCACTATATACCCATTCTTTTGAGTGCCTTTATACTCTTCCTTCACTAGGAAATCATTACGATGATTGTCTCACCTTGACTTGGCCTTTTACTCTATTTTATGCAACCAATTTGGTTGTCTCTCTCTATTCAATGAAATTTGCATAGTGGTTCACTTCACAACTCTCCCACGTAGATCTCACTTCTTCAATCAATTAGATTTGTAGAGTGGTTCACTTCATCGCTCTTCCACATAGAGCTCGCACCCGTTGATCAAATTCTAATTAGGCTTCTATGTTGGCTTCAACCTCATAATATTTGTGGGCATTTGCAACCACCATCTCCTTCTAAAGGCCATGATCCATTGCTTAGTATACTAGTTGTTCAAAAAGGGGAGAGATTAAAATATAATAGGCACACATAAACACAAACAATAAGGAATTCATAGCAAACAAAATTGACATGGTTCAACCAATTTGAGGAGCTACGTTTAGTGAGAAGTTGTCTTTTATTATTTCATCACCAATCTCATTAGCATTTTTATAATCATGTCCATTTTATCATGCCCTCTCAATGGCCCAAAGGCATCTCACAATAGATTCATTATGCCTTTAATAAGCTACATAACATCAAAATATTATGGGTTATTACCAATTACTAATGATAAATTGACTCTATGACTAAATCAAGTTTACCCCAACTACCCTAACAAAAATAATTAAACATGTATTAATCAAAATTTATAATTCTAATTAAGAAATATTTATTTAATTTGTTTTATATTTTTTTAGGTTATTAAGATTATTGAGCTTTGATCATATTTTGGCACTAATTATGCTAATAGACCTCTAATTTAGAATAATGCCTCATGAATTTGAATATTCTTAGTAGTATTTACCAATCAAATGTTGAGATTTATCTCAAAAGTAGTTATGCCCTTTTTCCTTTTTAATTAAATTGATTAATTGAAAAAAATAGTCAAGTGAACATGATTTATGGTTTTTTGGGCATGTGGTATTAGCAAGTCATGGTATTGGCCTATGGTATTGTAACAAAAACTATTTACAGGTTAAGAAGCCTTTTATATATTTTTTTAAATGTATATATGTTAACTTATACATTAGTTCTTTTTATAATTAATAATAATAATTTAAAATAAAGTTGTAATTTAGTTATTTTTTATGATTTTTTCAATTTATGTGAAATTTATCCCAAGGTAAGTGTTTTGAGTTATATCTGTATTTATTAGCCATTTAATTTAAGGGTACTTTTTAGGGCATTTTTTCTAGTTAATTTTAACCAAAATCTCGAAGAGAGTTTTAAAAACTTGAGTTTAAGTTGTTTAATCTAAAGAATTCAAGTAACTTATGGGTTTTCTAGGGTGTTGAATCTATTTATGTATTCAAACTGCATTTCAAACAACAACAAAAAGGAAATTGTGCTTTAAATTGTATCAGTAGATTCTGGTGAAAAAACTGTTTCGTCTATAAGTTACACTATGCCTTTAATTTATATGATCATGCTAGTTTTATTAATAAATAAATTGCAAATTTTAACAAAGTTTATTTTAGTTTTATTAATAAATAAATTGAAAATTTTAACAAAGTTTTTTTTAGTTTTTTCTGGTAAGCTTGGCAGGTCCTTCATTTTCTATTTATAAACAGCAAATTTACACCACTTGTGTGAGATAGGTGGCCTCAACTTGCCCAGTGGGAAACCAAGTCTGTTGGCCACCTATCCTCATTATATGCCATCCAAAAACTGTAAAGTATCAACCTTTTTAACCAATCTAGATAAGTTTTAGTTTCATGGTAGGACTCTATATGTCTATCTATCATAAGCATGCATATTTTTCAAGTATATGCTACCCATAAAAACAAACAAAAAGCTCCCAAATAAACTGGCTATTCCTGCTGCTCTTTTGTACCTAACTCGACCAGAGCCGGGTCCTTGACAGAATCACCAGGCATCTGAGCTAGCTTGATGATGCAAGGGATATGCCTTTGCATTCTGTCTAGGCGGATGTCCTGCTTGTGAAGTGGGAATTGAATTTTTTGGAAATATTTTTTATAGTTGGGCATATCTTGGATGGGCAGTGCCATGCCCACTAATATTTTCTCCATCTCCTTCCCCGTTAGGCTCTTCATAAGCCAATATAGATAAAGGGTCTATTTAAACTAGGTTATTCTACCTCTGGTATTCGCGGGATCCGGGATTATAGTCCTCCGGTTCTTAATCTCCTCTTTGGTCCCGCCTTCTGGCTTGATATCTCCCTCCCATTCTTCCAACAAATTATGGATACCATCATCTGTTTCCTCCTTATAAGCTGCCACGACTGCGTTGATGAGGTGTTCTACCAGTTTTCTTCCTCTTCTCGGTTCCGAGGTGCTCGGGTGATTTTCCTGTACAGGCTCCCTCCCACGTCTTCCACGCCCTCTTCCTCTTGTCGGTCGAGCCATCTCCACTTTTTCCACACCCCAAATTCGCTCCACTGATGTCGTCGACGATAGCTTTGCCTCCTTGCTCCAATGCTCCAGCTCCCACCAACGTTCGCAACAATGTGGTTATCACTCCCCTGCAGTGCCTTAACTCCACAATCTATCATGCCATAACCTCTCCCCTATCCTTACTTACCTACAACACCTCCCACCTTGTCCTTGCCATGCCCGCTACCTTTCCTATCACCTCTACCTGTATGCATGCGGGAGGCCATCGCACCCATCGCCATGAGCGTGTGGGGGACAATGGAGGGTACCCTGCCATTAATCTTCATAGCTATCATGATTGTCCGTCATCCTTTCCAACCTCTAGCACGCACCTTGATCGGGGTAAAGTTTATTTTAGTTTTATTAATAAATAAATTGCAAATTTTATCAAAGTTTATCTGATGTCGAAAACGTCAAGAGCGGTGTATGTTCTTGTTGAGGTGTCTGAGGTTTGGGGTGAACACTTTACTCATGGTTGAGGTGTCTAAAGTTTCAAATGAACATTGCACCCATCCTCGGCCACATTATGTTGAAATGATGAAATGGCACCTCAACTAGATCACACATTGCTCAATACGTTGAAATGATGAAATGGCACCTCAACTAGATCACACGGTGCTCAGTTAGTTGAAAGGATAAAATGGCACCCATCCTCAGGGACAGTATGTTGAAAGGATGAAATGGCACCCATCCTCACATTGCACCCATCCTCAGGGACAGTATGTTGAAATGATGAAATGGCACTTCAACTAGATCACATAGTGCTCAGTAAGTTGAAATGATGAAATGGCACCTCAACTGGATCAGACAATGCTCAGTAAGTTGAAATGATGAAAGGGCACCTCAACTGGATCACACAAAGAGAAACTCATTCCTAGATATTTGGAGGAAGTTGAGAGAAATACTCTCAATTCTAGAAATTATCCTAATTACTTGTTCTCCAACAAATTCTACAAGTCTTCATAAAATCTAGAATATTTCTAAGATTATCCAAATTAAATAAATACAAAATAGGAGATGCTCCTACATCAACTAGTCATTGTATTCGCCAGTTTTCTAGGATACTTTTTCTTTTACATGGTTCATTAACCATCTCATATCCTAACATCTCACATTCCTCCCCTCAAACTAGCATACAAGTACACCTGCCACCCTCGTACCTATAAGTGGCCAATTCCACAACTTGATCATATATAACTCCATATGCCAGTGCACTACAACATGAATGCTTGAATAATAGGTCTTACAACAAACTAATCTCAAGGTAGCATATGAGTATATCTAACATCCTAGTACCTATTCCAGTGATCATTCCGCAACTTGATCCTCCATACTCTATATGCATGAGAGATATCACATGATGTAATACCAATCTATATGTATACATGAAAAACAGATCTTACAACAACCTTGGGGAATGCTTTGGTCTATGGCTAGGATTTACAACTTGGAAAAAACACTCTAGCGTGTTCACACACTACTATGGCTCTCCATGACAAGTTGGCTCCTTCACCAGACTTCATCACCATCCACTTTGTTTATGTCTCTCATCCACCCAACTGGGTGACCTCTCTCTCACTATATACCCATTCTTTTGAGTGCCTTTATACTCTGCCTTCACTAGGAAATCATTACGACGATTGTCTCACCTTGACTTGGCCTTTTCCTCTATTTTATGCAATGAATTTGGTTGTCTCTCTCTATTCAATGAAATTTGCATAGTGGTTCACTTCACAACTCTCCCACGTAGATCTCACTTCTTCGGTCAATTAGATTTGTAGAGTGGTTCACTTCATTGCTCTTCCACGTAGAGCTTGCACCCATTGATCAAATTCTAATTAGGCTTCTATGTTGACTTCAACCTCGTACTATTTGTGGGCATTTGCAACCACCCTCTCCTTCTAAAGGCCATTATCCATTGCTTAGTATACTAGATGTTCAAAAAGGGGAGAGATTAAAATATAATAGGCACACATAAACACCAACAATAAGAAATTCATAGCAAACAAAATTGACATGGTTCAACCAATTTGAGGAGCTACGTTTAGTGAGAAGTTGCCTTTTATTATTTCATCACCAATCTCATTAGCATTTTTATAATCATGTCCATTTTATCATGCCCTCTCAATGGCCCAAAGGCATCTCACAATAGATTCATTATTCCTTTAATAAGCTACATAACATCAAAATGTCAGGGGTTATTACCAATTACTAATGATAAATTGACTCTATGACTAAGTCAAGTTTACCCCAACTACCCTAACAAAAATAATTAAACATGTATTAATCAAAATTTATAATTCTAATTAAGAAATATTTATTTAATTTGTTTTATATTTTTTTAGGTTATTAAGATTATTGAGCTTTGATCATATTTTGGCACTAATTATGCTAATAGACCTCTAATTTAGAATAATGCCTCATAAATTTGAATATTCTTAGTAGTATTTACCAATCAAATGTTGAGATTTATCTCAAAAGTAGTTATGCCCTTTTTCCTTTTTAATTAAATTGATTAATTGAAAAAAATAGTCAAGTGAACATGATTTATGGTGTTTTGGGCATGTGGTATGAGCAAGTCATGGTATTGGCCTATGGTATTGTAACGAAAACTATTTACAGGTTAAGAACCATTTTATATATTTTTTTAAATGTATATATGTTTAAATTATACATTAATTCTTTTTATAATTAATAATAATAATTTAAAATAAAGTTGTAATTTAGTTAATTTTTATGATTTTTTCAATTTATGTGAAATTTATCCCGAGGTAAGTGTTTTGAGTTATATCTGTATTTATTAGCCATTTAATTTAAGGGTACTTTTTAGGGCATTTTTTCTAGTTAATTTTAACCAAAATCTCGGAGAGAGTTTTAAAAACTTGAGTTTAAGTTGTTTAATCTAAAGAATTCAAGTAACCCATGGGTTTTTTAGGGTTTTGAATCTATTTATGTATTCAAACTCCATTTCAAACAACAACAAAAAGGAAATTGTGCTTTAAATTGTATCAGTAGATTCTGGTGAAAAAAACTATTTCGTCTATAAGTTACGCTCTGCCTTTAATTTATATGATCATGCTAGTTTTATTAATAAATAAATTGCAAATTTTAACAAAGTTTATTTTAGTTTTATTAATAAATAAATTGCAAATTTTAACAAAGTTTATTTTAGTTTTTTTTTGGTAAGCTTGGCAGGTCCTTCATTTTCTATTTATAAACAACAAATTTACACCACTTATGTGAGATAGGTGGCCTCAACTTGCCCAGTGGGAAACCAAGTCTATTGGCCACCTATCCTCGTTCTATGTCATCCAAAAACAGTAAAGTATCAACCTTTTTAACCAATCTAGATAAGTTTTAGTTTCATGGTAGGACTCTATATGTCTATCTATCATAAGCATGCATATTTTCCAAGTATATGCTACCCATAAAAACAAACAAAACGCTCCCAGATAAGCTGGCCATTCCTGCTGCTCTTTTGAACCTAACTCGACCGGAGCCGAGTTCTTGACAGAATCACCAGGCATCTGAGCTAGCTCGATGATGCAAGGGATATGCCTTTGCATTCTGTCTATGCGGATGTCCTGCTTGTGAAGTTGAAATTGAATTTGCTGGAAATATTTTTTGTAGTTGGGCATATCTTGGATGGGCAGTGCCATCCCCACTGATATTTTCTCCATCTCCTTCCTCATTAGGCTCTTCATAAGCCAATATAGATAAAGGGTCTGTTTAAACTAGGTTATTCTACCTCTAGTATTCCCGGGATCCGGGATTACAGTCCTCCAGTTCTCATTCTCCTCTTTGGTCTCGCCTTCCTGCTTGATATCTCCCTCCCATTCTTCCAACAACTTATGGATATCAGCATCTGTTCCCTCCCTATAAGCCGCCACAACGTCGCTAATGAGGTGTTCTACCGGTTTTCTTCCTCTTCTCAGTTCTGAGGTGCTCGGGTGATTTTCCCGTGCAGATTCCCTCCCACGTCTTCCACACCCTCTTCCTCTTGTCGGTCGAGCCATCTCCACTTTATCCACACCCCAAATTCGCTCCACTGATGTCGTCGATGATACCTTTGCCTCCTTTCTCCAGTGCTCCAGCTCCCACTAACGTTCGCAATAGTGCGGTTATCACTCCCCTGCAATGCCTTAACTCCACAATCTATCATGCCATCATCTCTCCCCTGTTCTTCCTTACCTACAACACCTCCCACCTTGTCCTTGCCATGCCCGCCACCTTTCCTAACACCTCTACCTGTATGCATGTAGGAGGCCACTGCACCCATCGCCATAAGCATGTGGGGGACGATGGAGGGTACCCTTCCATTAATCTTCATAACTGTCATGATTGTCTGTCATCCTTTCCAACCTCTAGCACGCACCTTGATCGGGGTAAAGTTTATTTTAGTTTTATTAATAAATAAATTGCAAATTTTATCAAAGTTTATTTGATGTCGAAAACGTCTATCGCGGTGTATGTTCTTGTTGAGGTGTCTGAGGTTTGGGGTGAACACTTTACCCATGGTTGAGGTGTCTAAAGTTTCAAATGAACATTGCAACCATCCTCGGCCACATTATGTTGAAATGATGAAATGGCACCTCAACTAGATCACACATTGCTCAATAAGTTGAAATGATGAAATGGCACCTCAACTGGATCACACAGTGCTCAGTTAGTTGAAAGGATGAAATGGAACCCATCCTCACATTGCATCCATCCTCAGGGACAGTATGTTGAAATGATGAAATGGCACTTCAAGTAGATCACACAGTGCTCAGTAAGTTGAAATGATGAAATGGCACCTCAACTGGATCACACAATGCTCAGTAAGTTGAAATGATGAAATGGAACCCATCCTTAGGGATAGTAAGTTGAAATGATGAAATGACACCTCAACTAGATCACACAATTCTCAATAAGTTGAAATGATGAGATGGCACCTCAATTAGATCACACAGTGTTCAATAAATTAAAATGATGAAATGGCACCTCAACTAGATCACACAGTGCTCCAAAAATTTTCAACATCACGTTTTTAACTGTGAAAATCTACATACTAAAAATTGATTCGATTAAGTTTTAAAATTAATTTTTTTTAAACAAAAGTAATTTAGATTATTAAATTTAATTTAAATATAATATATTAACCTAAACTTAATTAATAGACTTTTTTACATATATTTAATAGTTATAAATTGTTATTTAAATCATCCACTTCCATTGATATTATTATTTTATTAAGTTTTAAGTAATATTTTTATTATTATTTTAATAATTAAATTAAAAAAATTATATATATATATTATATATATATATATATATATATAATTTAAAAAGCAATTCATAATTTTTTCTAAGTTCGATACACAGATTTTAAACATCTCATTTATTCGAGCACCCCCCTATCACATGCATATAAAAAAACCGAATGATAAAGATTCATTCATATTATATAAAAGATAATTAAATAAAGATTATTACGTTCACATTGAGGAAGTTCCCCAAGTGAAAAAGGAAAAAGGAAGAAATTAAGACTATGGCTTTGGTGCATGTAAGCCTAATGTTGAATAAGGAACCTTGTATTGGAATTTTATGGCCTTACCAATTGAACTCGATTTTCCTTAGATTATTCGTGTAACAAATTGGCCTAGGGTGGGAAGGATATTCCATAGGTTATTTTGTAACAAATTGGCTTGGGGTGGGAAGTCAATAATTAGATCACGGGTTTGCAATTTTTCCATATTGATTAATGGATTTTTTATGTAATTCTTTTTTTCCTCTTTGAGTGTTAGAGGTTTTAGGTAAAGGTGTCTTTTGTCTCCTCTCTGGTTTCTATTAGTGATGGAAGGGTTAGTCTCATTTATCAAAAGAATTAAAATCTCATATAATTAATATATTATATATTTATTCTTTGTGGATGATGTATTATTGATGGGTTGTTTTTGTGTCAGAATGGCAGGTCTTCCACAGGGATAACCTTATCTTATCAGGTTACCGAAATGTATTTTAGTGTAACAAAAATCATTATTTCTTCAAAACAATGTCAGCTCAGAGACTCTCTCTTCCATAAAGTTTATTTTTGCCTTTCAAGTGGACGCACTGAAAAGGTTTTAAGTATTTAGGCTTCTTCCTTAAACCAAATGGATATTTAAAATAAGACTGTAAGTGGTTGCTTAGAAAAGTAGAGAGGAAAATAAGCTTGTGGTGTTATAACTAGCTATCCATGTGGGGAAGAATGATTTTAGTTAAATATGTTCTGGAAAACATTCTGGTCTTCTAGTTGTCCATCTCCAAGATTCCCAAAGCAATTCTAAACAGTATAAGATAAAGGATGTTTAGCTCCATGTGAACTGGTAAGAAAATTAAGGAGGGGATTCACCTTGCAAGCTAGAAATCTTTGTCTAAGCCAAAAAAGTTCGGTGGGTGGAGTTTCAAGAACCTTATTTGGTTTGGTAAAGCTCTTGCTCTGAATAATTTATAGAGAGGTTTGTTTGGTGGAGGGATTTGGAGCCAAGTTATTAAAGGAAAGTATCTTAGAAGGATGCATGGGGTGGAGTGCCTTAGAAAAGCTACAAAAAAATCTAGTCCATAGGGGCTCCATAGTCTGGAATTCCCTCATAGATTCTTTTTTCTTTTTTTTTCACTGACTTGCCAAGAAAGTTGGAGACGGAAAATAGGTGATTCTTGGCAAGGATCCCTTTATTGGTGGAGCTTGTTGTTACAAGTTATCTCCAAAATTGATTCAATTCTTGAACTCCAAAGGCTATATCTATCTTAATAATGTCAAAAGAGCGGGGTTGCACTTCTCTCGAATAGTTATTGGTTAACTCTAGTGGAATTGGGTTTGGTTGGTCCTTTGGTTGACGAATGGAATTCATTCACAAAGGAGTTACCTATCAATGGTGTTAGCTTAAATAACTCAAAGGATCAATTGGTTTGGAGTTGGGATACCTCTTCTAGTAAGGTGAAAGCAAACCTTGCTTATGAAGCCATTGCCCACTCAAGGGCGGTTCAAGATCTCAACTTGTTGAATAACTCTTTTTAGAAATGGAAAATCCCTAACAAGCTCAAGTGTTTCACCTGGTTAGCCCTACAAAACAAAATTTTAACATAGGAAAATCTCCATAAAATAGGTTTTTCTGGGCCAAATCAAAAAATCTCATAAAATAGTTTTTTTGGGGCCAAATCTATGTTGCCTCTCTAGACTACAAGTATAATCAGTTAACCACATTTTTGCAAGTCGTAAGATTACCAAGAAAATATGAGAATATGTTCTAACGGTTCTAGGAATTAGAAAGAACTTTGATCAACCTTCCTTTGAGGATACCCCCTTCATTATTTGATAGAGATGTACAGAAAGCTTTGTTCTCTTCCAATTTTTCTGGTTTGGGGAATCTAGCTACTTAGGAACAGGGCCACTTTCAAAAAGTTATTGTTGATAATTTATATGGTAAAAAATTGTTGATAATTTTAATAATAAAAACAAAATTACAATATAACAAATTAAATATTATTATTTTTATTACTTTTAACCTTTTATTATTAATTGAGCCAACATTTAAATGTTTACCCTCATTTATATACACTACAATATCTTTGTGCCAAAATCTACTTGCTCAACCCTCTCGATGGTGCTTCTTTCCATTCATTTGTTGGAATGATCCATGGGTTTCTCATGATGTTGACGTATTTTGGTTGGGGCTTACTCTGTGGTGAGTTATGTGCTCAGTTGACAACTTGCTGCATGTGTTTTTATGACTTGTATGCTCACGTCGATGTCATTATTATTGTTCTGATCCATGTTTGATCCATGTTTGTGCTCATGTGTTTGGGTGTGCTATTGCTCTGCCTTGCTACCGTTGGTTTTGTCTTTGTCAGGGACATCTACACTAGTTCCCTCTCAGTTGTTGTCGTGGGGTTTCTTTTGGGCTTTGTTGCCTAATTAAATTTGTGTCTAGGCCTATTTCTAGGCATTTACCGTGAGATCACACAGCAGCTTGTGCCTTATACTAGTTTTTTTCTTAAATTTCTTGTAATATTTGTTGGGGGTTTTCGACTTATTTTGTTAGGGTTTTTGTGGTGTGGGTTTATTTCCATGTGCTTCTTTTTATTATTATCTATAAGGCGTTAATGCTTGAATACGTTCAACATATGTAAATTGTATATTTGTTCCTCTTTTAGATGAATAAAATTACGAGTTTTTTTTTGTCAGAAAAAGAAAATGGAAAGAAAATGAAGCATTATAGCATAAAAGAAGAGGAATAGACATGCAAATAAAAAAATTAAAGATTTAATGAAAATGAATAGACACAATGAAATTTGGAAATTAAAGATCTTACGAAAATGAAGAGACAATGGAATTTGGGGAACAATTTTGGTTAACCAAATCAAATTAAAGAACAAGTTTAAAGTATTAATATGTTAACCACGCCAATAAACTTTCGCAATCAATATTAATGAAAATGAAGAGACAATGGAATTTGGGGAGCAATTTTGGTTAACCAAATCAAATTAAAGAACAAGTTTAAAGTATTAATATGTTAACCACGCTAATAAATTTTAACAATCAATATTAATATCAATATTAATATGTTGAGACTAATATCAAGGGTTTACTATGCAAGATAATTTTACACCAGCCTAGATCCATCTTAATTCTGGATCTACAAAGCACCAGAAGGATCAAATCTCTTGAAGTCCAAACCTCCTTTCATGTGGAAAGAGATTTGATCTCTCCTGTTAAGATGGATCTTAACCAGTATATTAACAATGGAATGAATTACACATCTTCATTTTATTAGGAAGTAACTGACTTATTTTACTTTTTATTACTTCTTCCTTATGGGTATTGAAATATTCTCCTATAGTCAACTTATATATATATATATATATATATATATATAATATGATATATATATATATATTTATGAAATATATTATTACCCTAGCATGGATCTTTAAACAATTTATTAAGATTATATTGACATATTTAGAAGAAAAATATAAGGAATTTTTTTAATTACTTTATCTCTAAAATTTAGCATAGAAATATTTTATTTGTGGTTCTTATAGTGAAAGTGAAATATTTTTACCATGTCTCCTTAAAAATGGGCTCTAATATTAATTAACACATCTCCTTCATTCTTGGCCATAGTTACCACATCTTCTTCATTCTTGGTTGTAATATTGACAATGAACAGAGAAAACATAATGACAGCTGGATCATAGATGTTTTATAATACTTTTAATTAAAACTAACTAAACATATATTCAGTTCTATTTTTGTTATAGTTGACATTCTTTTTTAATTTTCGGTATATATATTTTTAATTTTGAAAGACATATGTCTCAACTCCAAGCTGAGCATGGACAGAATTACACATCTCCCTCATATTGGGTTGCAGAATGTGCCTATCAACACAATAAGGAAACATTTTAACATGCTTAATTCTAGATAATGAGAATGCCACTTGTTGGTGTCAAATCCCCAACAAATAAAATATCTCCGCCATTCATTTCCCCAAGAATAAGCTCATTTAAAAATAATCAAAGGACAAAAACCTAAATCAAACCACTCCTAATCATATTAGCAACCATACTCGAGAATGTTGAAGAGGATAATAGTGAAGGCAAATAACCTACATGTTCAAAGAAGGATAATAATGAATGTAGTCATAAATTGAGGCAAGATTGAGTATCATTTGTTCTTGGAATAAAAATGAATTACCCATTACATATGTAACATAAAATCTATTAGATATGTAACATAAAATCTTTAAATGCGATATAAAGATTTAAAGAAAATACAATTTTCATTTAATTTTTAATACATTTTTTTAATATTTATCTTTTTATATTGATGTTAATTATTTTTTTGTTAGAGAATGTCCATGTTTACATGATTGGATGTTTAATTTGTTGCTTGTGTAGTTGCGACTAAGGGGCATCTAAGCTATTAAAATCACCCAGAAAGGCATTTAAGCCATTAAAATCACACAGAAAGGCATCTAAGCCATTAAAATCACTCAGAGATCACACTTGGCTTAAAATCACCAAAAAAAACATCTAAGTCATTAAAATCACCTAGAGATCACACTTCACCCTTGGCCCAGAGTGACCCTTGGCCCATGGCACTTGGCCACTTGGGCATCTAAGCTATTAAAATCACCCAAAAAGGCATTTAAGCCATTAAAATCACCCAGAAAGGCATCTAAGCCATCTAAGCTATTAAAATCACCCAGAAATGCATCTAAGCCATTAAAATCACCCATAAAGGCATCTACGCCATTAAAATCACTCAGAGATCACACTTGGCTTAAAATCACCTAGAGATCACACTTGACCCTTAGCCCAGAGTACTTGACCCTTGGCCCAGAGTGACCCTTAGCCCACGGCACTTGGCCACTTGATCCGGGCCACCCACACTAACCTTTAACATATCAATATTAGCTTAATATAACATTACTTTATATAATAAAATTATATAATTATTAACATTTGAAATAACAATTATATATATATATTATTAAACATTTGGAAATAACAACTTCCAAACTATACCGATTTCAAATTATTATTATTTTTAAATTCCCAAATTATTTAAATATTATTATTTCCATCTTTTTTTTTTCCATAATAATATTTTAATACTATATAATATTATTTATTTATTACTCAAATACACGATAATATTTATTTAAAATTATAAATTATACTCGAGTCACAATGAGGATCCCCAAGAAATCATGAACCCAATACCCAAATTAGATCGACGAAATAAACCATACCTTAACTTCAAAAACATTTAACAAAAGGCCCATATACCATCTAGGAACTCAGCTTTAGATTGTTTGTCAAATGTGGGACATTTTCATTAAAGAAAAACAAGTCATATATCATCTAGAACCCTACCTTAAAAGCAATGTCAATGTTGGTGGTGGAGAAGAAAGAGGTGTGAACATTGATGTAGACCTAAAGAAAGGAATGGGTTGTTTAGGTGTGGATGCACCTTCCATCTATTTAATAATGTCATCATTCTAATGGGCCTATATTGATTCATACTGTGACATCATGTCTACTTTTTACATATATCTTTATATATTTTAAAAGATAGATAAAGCGTTGAAAATATAACTAAGAGGTTTTATGGGAACACCTTTATAAAGATAAGGATATTATGACCATATCTAGTAGCAAAAGCTTATTTAATACACAAATATTTTTCCTTATTTATTTTTCATTAATATGCAGTGTTTTGGACTTTGATATGGAATTTTGATTTGATAATGAATGTAAATTTCAAATTGTAATAATATGGCGTGTTTTGAATTTTGATATGGAAATTTGATTTGATAATGAATGTAAATTTTAAATTGTGATGATAAGAAGATATTAGAATGATATAAAAGAGTAAAGGTTGTTAGGTTAAATGTGATGGTTTTCGATATTTAGTGGTTTATGGTATTATATGTAGTTAAAGTTTTAAAAAGGAGCGGGGATTTTCCATTGTAATGTGTCAAGAGTAAGTGGAAGGCTCACTTGATGGGGGCAAGGGTGTTGGTCGGTTTGGCTATGTTTAAGTCAACGATAATAATAGATATATTGTTAAATGATTTTTTTCCTTATTGGGGTTTTTTTAGGGTAAATCATGTGTACATGGTTTATGTGTATGTTGAATTATATTTTTTATTGTTCTTATTATTATTTTTTGGTTGCTTGACTTGGGAAGATTAACATGTTCCCAATAACTTCGCTAAAGTCCATATAAAAATATATTACCATCCACCATAATACATGAGTAACTAGTCATTGTATTCGCCAGTTTTCTAGGATGTTTTTTTCTTGTACATTGTTCATCAACCAGCTCATATCCTAACATCTCACATTCCTCCCCTCAAGCTAGCATACAAGTACACTTGCCACCCTCGTACAAGATAACTCCATATGCTAGTGCACTACAACATGAATGATTGAATAATAGGTCTTACAACAAACTAATCTCAAGGTAGCATATGAGTATATCTAACATAATAGTACATGTAGCTTCATGTTCCGGATTATCCACAGTTTTCATTTCAGTCTGTCGACGTTTCGAACCCCAACGGGGGTCCATCATCAGGACGCTTCAGAAGGATAGAAAACATAGATCTATCCTTCCGAAGCGTCCTGATGATGGACCCCCGTTGGGGTTCGAAACGTCGACAGACTAAAATGAAAACTGTGGATAATCCGGAACATGAAGCTACAAATAATTCCCACAGAGGCTTGAAAACCAACATAATAGTACCTATTCCAATGATCATTGCACAGCTTGATCCTCCATCCTCTATGCATGAGAGAGATCACATCATGTGCTACCATGCTACATGTATACATGAACAACATATCTTACATCAACCTTGGGGAATGCTTTGGTCTATGGTTAGGATTTACAACTTGGAAAAAACACTCTAGGGACACACTACGATGGCTCTCCATAACAAGTTGGCTCCTTCACCATACTTCACCACCATCCACTATGTCTATGTTCTCTCATCCATCCAACTGGGTGACCTCTCTCTCACTATATACCCATGCTTTTGAGTGCCTTTATACTTTGCCTTCACTAGGAAACCATTATGACGATTGGCTCACCTTGACTTAGCCTTTTACTCTATGTATGCAACCAATTTGGCAATGTCTCTCTTTAATCAATGAAATTTGCACAGTGGTTCACTTCACAACTCTCCCACGTATATCTCACTTCTTCAATCAATCAGATTTTTAGAGTGGTTTACTTCATGGTGGGCTTCCATGGGGCACAATAGTAACAATATGGGCACTACATGGGTACATCAATATAATAAGGGGGTTGTACTAATAATAATAAGGGGTTACACTAGTAGTATAGAGGCCTAACAGATTGTTCATTTATTTATCTTTTAATGTATCCAATGTGACAGTAAGTTCCTCCCATTTAATTGAATTTTTTGAAATGCTTAATACATTCAACCTAAGGGAAGCACAACTCCCCAAAGGTTTGATCTTCAAGGGTTTAATTTTTGAACATTTGGCATCTCTGAGTTATGGTAACCTTTCACAAGGATTGTATAAGGAATTGGAGAAAATGACCTAAATTTTCCTAAAAAGAGAGAAAAGAAAACAAGAAATGATGATTTAATAATTGAAGAGAGTATCGATTCTCAATTTGAAATAAAGAAAATGAAAGTAAGAGGAATTAATGCAACTAATGGACAATCTTCTTCTACCCCCACGCACATAAGTGTTCCTCCTCTACCTAGAAAAAACAAGGCTCGAATAATAATAGAGAAGAGAATAATGAAGGATGTTCTAGAGGATGTGTTGGAGATGGCTCCCCATATATTGACATTGCGAAAACATACATTAGAGGAAATTTCAGCCTAAAAGTGGCCTCCTAAGAAAAATAAAAAAATTAACAAAAAATGTTATTTTACTTTTATCTATTTTCCACAATATTTATTAGCATGAGGTTTAACAAAAAATTTAAATATATTATTTCTAATTTTTTACTTTTATCGAAATACCTCAATATATGGCACTTTTTTTTTGTAAGCTTGGCAAGGCCTTCTTCATTCATTCATAAAAAAAGAGCAGAATACATCCATGATTAGGTGGTGATGTGGCCTCAATCTTCCCATTGGGAAACCAGATTTGTTGGTCACCCTACCGCATTATAAGCCATCTAGAAGAAAAATAATTTAAGACTGCCTAGCATAGATATATGTGTTTGAGTATCCTTAAGTATCCTAATATCTAAATATCTAAGACACTGTATCAAAGTCTGAAAACCTCTCATCTATACATAACAAAAATTGAAAATCGTACTATGCGTGACAATACTACTAATCATCAGAAGAGTCCATAAGAGATGGATATTTTGCACTCGAACCAGGTAATTTCGTCTGAGGGAGACAAGGAATATGTTTTTCTATGCGGTTGAGGCAACATTATGAATTTCCTGAAGTCTAGGATTGATCTTGGACGGATCAGTTGCGGGAGTGATCAAGGCTCTTTCCACGATATTTTTCATCAGCCAATAGAGGTAGACAATTTATTTATACTGAGAGTATTGACCTCTGTTATGACCAAGGTCTGGCACCAGTTTGCTCCATTCCTCGGCATCCAAATTTTCGTGTGTAGCTTGTTGATTCAGTTTCGCTTCCCACCCAGATATGAGTTGTCGAATTTGAGGTTGAGTACTAGCATAATAAGCCTGGCCCGCTTCATGAATAAGGCCAAAGGTTGATTTACGGCCTCGACCCCAAGTTGGATGTGGTTGGGGCTGGATGCCTCCACACCGAAGCCCATCATGTCGGCTCCATCCCCTACCTTCTCCTGTCTTGGTGCCTCTGCCAAAGGAAAGGTGCGCCACAATGAGAATTTTTTGGCCACGATAATGAAACAATACCCTGAAATGGTAACCCACAATCCCCAACTTGATGCAAGTATCTAGCTTAAGGCTTTGGTGTGTGCACCGAGAATTGAAACTTGTAGGAGTTTAACAAAAAAATTCCACATAGTTATGAGCAGCAAGCCAATAAAATAAAAAATTTCCCACGAATATGATATGGGTATACTACGAAAGGTCGAAAACATCAACCAGTGGCTCCCCAAGCCTTTGAAGGAAAAAAGCATAGAATCCATTCAAGCGAATACTCTCGCAGAAGACCCCTTCCCTTAAAGACCAGCAGGAACAACAAAAAAACAGGATATAAAACTAAATCATCCATGTAGATAGTACAGACTTAATTCTAAGGCACAAACCCCAAATACATGCCCATCTGGGAGAGTAAAATACCATAACAAACTGAAACAATTCTACCAAATTGAAACTGCCCAAAAGAAAAACTAGTGTTTTCCTTCCAAGATTTCTGGATTGTAGTCTTTATAATCCAAAACATTGTCCCAAAGGTCCTTTTCCAACAAATTGCCAGAGAGTAATTAAGCGAAGGGAAAGGGAAGGGAGAATATACAGAGAGAACATACCTGCACACGTTGGCCACAAGATAGAGGGAAAGACCTTCTGCACCAGGTTGACAAGCTTAAGGAGGAGCATTCAAGGGCGCCCTAGAGTGTTCCACTATACTTATAACTATACCAATTGCATTACTTCTGACTCGATCCAAGCTCACAGCATAAAATCCCAGGAAGAAATTATCACACAGGTTTCTTTTTTCTCCATTAATGCCTTGCATGTGTATAGCCACCTTGCAAAGGTTGGCGAGTGTGTGAGGGCCGATACAAGGCCCCTCACTGTCCTTTTGCCTCAAAATTCTATCCATGGCACGGATCCTGTGGAATCCAGTTCTCGACTGGCACCCCGATCGGGACCTCAATATATGGTGCTTTTATTAAAATAATTGTTTATATAATTTTATGTTTAAATTTAATTGTCTATATTTATATTTTATATTCAACTATTCTATATATATTTTATATTTAACTAAAATTTTTGTGTTTTTTAACGGACATTATTTGATAAAGCCACAATTTCGCCCGAAATATATTTTTTGGCTAGAATCCGGTAATTTTTCCTTTCTGGGATATGTTTTTTAACTATATAAACCATTTTATATTTAACTACTTTTTAACTATTTTACTATTTTACTATTTTACTATTTTATATTCAACTATATATTCTATATTTTTGGTAGGACAGTAATTTGTCATATTTGGAATATATTTTTTAACTATTTTATACTTAAATATATTTATCTATTTTATATATTTTGGCCAAAATTCGGTAGTTCCTTTTTGGAACACGTTTTTAAACTATTTAACTATTTTATATTTAACTAATTTTTAACTATTTAACTATAACTATTAACTGTTTTCATATTTTAGCCCATGGGGCTTTGGATTGATGGTGAATGGGTGCATTGTTAAGGCACTCGTGATAGGTCAATGGTTCAAATCCCTTGTGGGTTCTTACCTACCAAAAAAAAAACTATTTTAATTATTTTATATTTAAGTATAATTGTCTATATTGATATTTATCTTTAAACTGTCTTAAATATTTTATATTTAACTATTCTTTTTGGTGTATTTTTGGCGCATGGTAATTAATGTCAAATGGGAGGGCATTTTTAATTTATATTTTTTTAACTAATATCAAGATTTACATCGCATTAATAATATCTTCGATATTCTAATTCATATGGGTAAGGTAGGTAAATAACATTAACAAAAATTTCACAAATAGCTAAATTAATAATTAAATATTTCATCAGTACCCGAATTAATAATAAAATATTTCACGGATACCCAAATTAAACAATTTAAGATTATTTAAGACATGTACATCTTTTTAAATCTAAAGGATTTTGATTGGTTTACATATTATGACATAGAAATTACGTGAAAATCGCGTGGGCACTTATAGGCTGAAATTTCCTCTAATTAGTACAATAACATAGTTCAAAAGGAAGAGAAGCCAAAGTAAAAAGGGTTCACAGAATTCTAAAGGGTCAAGAGACATTGTTGACATGGAAGTAGACAATGTTATTGTACCTAACTAGGTAGTATTGAGAATTTTTAAAATCCAGTGGAAAGAACTATTGTAGTCTAAAGAAAAGTGTGCATTGGTTACCAGTGGAAAGGACAACAAGAACCTACATGATCATATGCAACATAAGAAATATAGAAGAGGCACAAAGTAGTTGAGAACTAGCAAAGCAATACTTTATATTGTATCTTCTTAATGAGCAAATCAAACTAGTATATTGAAGTGCATGCATTCATGTATATATGTGTGTGTGTACATACATACATACATACATATACATATACATATATTCCACATCTCGACATTTATAATAGTTTAACTATCAAAATTAACTTTTCTTAACCGACTCAGATGGTCAACTCGTCTAGAGGATCAACCAACTTTAGAATATTTCTTTCCTATTGACTCGACTAGCCCCTCCAAAATCTCACCCGCTCTTAATTCATTCTTCGTCTCAAAGAAGGGGGAGATTTGGAGACTTGCAAAATTTTACAAAATTTGATACAATAGAAAGAGAAAGAAAGAATAAGTATTGGATAATATCATTGGGTTGTTGAGGAAGAAGGCTGCAAGGGTGCTTGTTCATGAGATGGTTTTTCCTCAACAGTGGTCAGTTGATCAATTGATTTTTCCTGTCATCTATCTAAAAAAATTAAAATTTGAATTCCGCTTCTTTCTCTTTTCGTCAACGACCAGTCTCCTTCTACCTCAATTTCTTGTGTGGCTGGTCTCTACTCAAGGGTTTGGCCATATCCTACATACTTGGTCAAAGAAATAGTACTTAGGTCAAGGAGGAATCAGCTTAGAAAGTCGTGTTGGGGTTGGAACCTTTGAAAATGTTGCTCAATGAATGATGGGTGTAAGTAGTTGAAGGTGTTGATGAAATATTGGTCATTCTCTTACAATTAGTCTTGCTTGTTCTCCCAATGTTTTTAGCTTTGATGGTAGTGAGTAGATCATCAGTAAGTTGTATGATGGTAGAAAGTGGGTCATGAGCTTCAATAGGAATTTCAATATTAATTTTTCTTCCTAATTGATTCTTACAGTTCGACCAAAACTCCCTTTCTTACTACTTTCTCTACTTAAGCTTATTATTATCTATCGACCTCTTCTTCCATCTCCTCTTAGCTTATAAAAATCATTTTTTAAACAAGAGAATGTTTGTTGATCTAAGGAATCCTTGAGTTCAAATACTCTATCGAATGTATCCTTCAGTAGAGGTTTTTGGATTGATGGTGCAGAAGTAACTGTTGTAGTCGATTAGTCTTATGGAGTGTGTTACTCGATCATCGGTGTACTTAATGTATTTGTGCTTTCTGGATCAATTTTTACCAATGTACCTCTAGTTATATTGTGCAACTTAGTGTGCTTTTATGAGACTTCTTGTGTGTCACCTTGATGAGTAGTGTGTGTGTCGACCTGTTGAGTAATTTGTTTGTCAACCTATTGAGTAGTTTGTGTGTCAACATATTCAATAGTTTGTGTGTTGACCTGCTAAGTGGTTGTTTGCCCTTGTTGACTATATACTTCTTCAAGATAGGTGTTGGTGATTTGGGAAGTGATTCTAAAAATAATTCAATTTCCATGACTTGTTTCTTTTGCTTCCCGACCCCACTTGATCGACCTTCAGTGTGTTGTGAAGCTGGAGTTTTCTTTGATGTCCTCAACTTTAATGTAGTTGGTTGTTGTTGTACTTGTGTTTGTTTCTCATCCATTAACTTTTGCCTGACTATTTCAATAATATATCCTTAGCTTTCCCTAAGTATCCTAAATTGCCGGGTCCAATAGATGACCCAAGAAATTGTTGTGATTTCCTCGGTTTCTTAATTACTTTTCCTTTTGTCCGAGTTTCCTCTAGGACTTTTTTTGTAATGGTGTTTAATTTATTTTTCATTTGAGGATCTTAAAATTTGATATCAGTAAATACTTCCTACCAGTTTATCTTGGCTACTCGCATTTCAGCTTGGGCCAAACAATGTGCTTCTCTACCTACAGGCTTTTGAGGAGATTCTGACAGGGGAATTGATAGGTAGAATTTGAAGGGTTCTATGTACAACTCTACCTCTCATTCTTCTTCCTTCTCTACATTTGAAAGAGGTAGAATTACATATGTTTGGTTTTTTCTAGTCAATGATGGAATTAGGAACACAATAATAGTTTGTCGACTCAATTATGCAAATATTTGATTGATAGTAGGTTGATATGGTAGTTCTTGGGGGTAAACATCACTAGAGTCGACATAGAAGACCTTAATTGTATCTAAACACAATTGAATATATGATGTAGTGGGCCACAAACGTCAACTATATTGGGGAACCCTCCATCTATTCGACACTCATTTTAAATTTAATAATCAGTTTCTAAATATTTCATGGGGCCTAACCGACTACATTTCCGTGACCACCCATGTGAAAATATTTTGAAAGTGTTCATTAGGGAAAACAACTTCCTAATAAATATAAATTTTCTAACTAGGGAGACTTGTCTCATGGCTATCCAAATTAACAAGGATGGGAATTGAATGGTCTTACCCAAGTTTTGGCATCCTTGGCAGTTGGCTCTAGTCATGTCGGCTACATGCAGCGCCCAATTGTATACTTTTCCAGTCTCCACAATTTGGGGTATTTTTTTCCAGCATATACAACTTAACATCAGAGGCTCTACCTATCGGATTGAGGCATAGGGAAAAAATGATGCATGCCCATTTAGTTTTCAAATCACAGACTTAGCTGATTATTAAACCCTTAGAGTTCTTGGTTGTCATTCTACCTATAAATTTCTAGATCGAAGCATTCGTGTCAACTGTCTTTGGGATCTTGTCTCCACAGTGTGGTAGGCTAGTGATGTTGTAAATACAATCCGTTAAAATGGTTATTGGTTTTTCTAGGCACAAAACATAGTTGTGGTACCGACTAATGATAGACTTGGTAGATTCAACCCATGTAGGTCTGCCACTAATGGAGCACTTACGATATCTCATAGGTTGGCTTTATGTAACATTTCAGAGTCCTTGATCCACTTGTTATCAACTTTTTCCCATTTCATGAATGTCTGAGTGTGTTTTTCCCAAGAGGGCTCATCCATTTTTGCTTGTTTGATGTTATTGATGTTGGATTTAGAGACGTCTAATTACAATAATTTAGGTTGGACATGTGTGCATTATGATTATGATATCAAATACTGTCAGCAAGATTACATTTATGTAATGATTAAATATGCCAAATAATGTGATTAATTAAGGTATGGCATTAAACGTGTTTAAATAAGGATTTGGATACAAATACATATAGAATAATGTTAATCAATTATAATTGTTAATGGACCGATTATAATTGATTGAAATAATAGCAGTAATAAATATGGATCCAAATTTCGGCTGCCCTAGGATTGGGGCTGAAATTTAGCTGTCAATTGACAGCCAAATTTCGGCTGCCCTAGGATTGGGGCTGAAATTTAGCTGTCATTTGAACCAAAATTTCGGCGCCATAGGTTGAGGCTAGAAAAGGGTGAGCTCCAGGCTTCGAACTCTAAAAACAGTCTTTCTCCCATGACTTTTACCTATCAGAGGATAGCCAGAGAAAGGGATTGCACCTCTTGGAAGGGATTCAAGAGCCAAAACTCAGTCGAGACCAGGAGCTATTAAAGGGAAAAAGTAAGTTCCGCTGTGCATTATTTTCAATTTCTTACAAAGGAGTAGATCTTGGTTAGGGTTTAAAGTAATTAGGAAAACCCACAAAGTAAATCTAACAAGTGGTATCAGAGCTACCCTTATGTATGAATTACAGTTTATTTCGGTTTTAATGATCTCTGCCTAAATCTTTCGAGCAATTTTCTTTTTCTGTAATACATAGATCCAATTTCATTGCGTCTCTCGACAAAGTTGATTGGTTCCTCCGCAACTAATTTACTTTAATGAGAATCTGTGTATATCAGTTTGAGAAATTACTCTCGTTATGATTATGTTGTGTTAGAGAAGAACTGACTGCTCAAGAAGGGTGAATTCAATCTTTACATACCAACTACGAGAACAGGCGCGTTGAACTCTGTTTATTTTTACATTTGCATTTTTGTGCGATTTTTAAACAATTCTACTAAAGGAACGAATCGCTTGCCTTTTTTTTTATTGCGTTCGGGAGGTCTGAGGCTCGATGGAATCTTTACGCTTTAGTATCCCTTGTGATTTTATTGGAAGATTCTTTATATTTATCATGCTTCACATAGAGTTTCGTTTGAATCGTTCTGCTAAAAGTGCCAGGCCATGCATCATCGCAATTTCAGTTTTTTATTTTCTTGGGAATTTATTGGATATGTACTTTGCCAATGTTTTAAATGGGGTTTCATTTGAACCGTTCTGTTTAAAGTGCAAGGCTATGCACCATCTCAATTGGCAATTTATTTTAGCATTTTTATCGAATCTTTACTTATTAATTGCTAGAAAAGGGCCATTAGGACATGTTTATTGTGTTTATGACGTGAATCTTTACGTACCAATTGCAAGAGCAGGGGCTTTGAATTCTGTTTATCGCATATATTTCTTCCACGTTTTTTGCCATTTTTTTATATGGTTTAATTGAATCTTACCTTACTAATTGTGAGAACAAGGATCTTCGATAGGATCTTTACATGATCTAACATCCTTTATGATTTGCATGATCTAATATCTTTACATGATCATGATCTAAGGTCTTTATATTTATGCTTTAAGCTAGGGTCTCCCTAAATATGTTTTATGAGGCCGTGCGATGTGAAATTTATTTTCTCGTTTTAAATATCCTGTAAATTTTTTTTAATGGGAGAATGAGAAACAAATTTTATTTAGGGTCTAAACTCTGTGCATTAATTTAGTTTATAAGGGCAAAAATATGGTAGAGTAATTGTGAGTAATTGTAAGTGATTGTAATTTAGGTTATAATAATTATAATTACTATAATTAGGATTTATATATTATTTAAAATTGGTATTAACACCAATTAAAGGGTATAATACTGAATTCTAAATTGATCACAATAATGCTAATTATGGCATAAAAATTTGTATTAACGTTAATCACTGATATAATACCAAATTCAGATTTTATCACAATGATGCTAATCATGGCAACCATAAATAAATTATTTAGTATTCTCTAAATAATTATTGAAGCATTTCTAAAAGGTAATCATTGCAAAATTGCTAAAGTTTTACTAATTTTGGAATCTAACTAAAGGCGTTTTTTTTGAAATATACATGTGTTGTTTTTTGCATGAGTCAAGCATTGATGTTCGCAAATGAACTGCTCTCTGTAAGACGATTGCAAGGGTGACTCATGACAAGTTGAATTGACGTGCTGGCAATGGACGTGGGTGTTAGCTTTCCCAAAGGAGGGTTGGCGCCTGCTAAGTTGTTTGGTACATAAGGGTAGTGTATGAAAATTAGTTGCAACACACATGGAGTAGCGATGGTCGTTAGTTCATGGATATGTTAGTCTGACCCAAAGGTAGATTGACAAAAAGGTTGCATGTTTGTACTTTATTCACTACACCAAAGTGCCTGAAGGTAATGATTGCACCCAAAGGTGTTTCATTATTGAATGGTGTTTTGGCTAAAGTTTTAATGGAGCAAATAGTTTTACACATGCCTTTAGATAGATTTTAGAATTATGATTAAGAATCAAATCATGATGCATCGTATCTAAAATATTTCCTTGTTCTTGAATTTTTCAGATCTAAACATAATGTCAAGTCTAAGTCAGATTAAGCCCCTCATGGGGAACAATTTCAAACCTCTTGCTTTAGTTTGTTCTGACGTTAATCTAAGTTCTGTATGTAGATATACCTGGTGGATAGATTCAGGTGCAACGACTAACATCAGTATGTCGATACAGGGTTGCCTAAGCCATCGCAAGCCAAGTGAGGCAGAGCGCTACGTTTATGTAGGAAATGGCAATAAAGTAGAAGTGGAAAGCATAGG